>PVLC010031495.1:0-18734 GCA_004027655.1 Graphiurus murinus
GTGGAGAGTAGGGGGTCAGGCAGGAAGGCAGGAAGGAGGAAGACAGGCTGGGGTAGCAGGCTAGGGTAGCAGGCTGGGGTAGCTGCTGAGTGTAGTGGCATACAGTGTAATCCAAGTACTTAAAAGGCTGAGACAGGAGGATAGAAGGATCAAGGCCAACCTCAGCAATTTAGCGAGACCCTCAGCAACTTAGTAAGATCATTTCAAAGTAAAACAAATAGAGCCAGGCATGGTGACACATACCTGTAATTCCAGTATTTGGGGACTGAGACAGGAGGATCACAGGTTTGCAGGTCAGCCTCAGCAACTTAGTGAGACTCTGTTTAAAAAATAAATACTAAAAAATAGGACTGTGGGTGTAGCTTGGAGGTACAATGCCTGCGTTCAATTCCCACTACCACAAAAAAATAAAATAAAATAGGGATGGGAGTCTAGCTCAGAGGTAGAATGCCGCTGTTCTATCCACATACCATAAAAAATAAAAAAGTAAAAATAAAAAGGGTTGGTCGTATACCTCAAAGGTACAATACCCCTGGGTTCAAGCCCCAGTACCAAAAAAGGGATGGGAGGGCTGGGGGTATAGCTCAGAGGTAAAATGCTTCTGGGTTCAATCCCTAGTTTAAAAAAAAAAAGGAGCTGGGCGTGGTGGCACATGCCTGTAATCTCAGTACTTGGAAGGCTGAGATAGGAGGATCACAGGTTAGAGGACAGCCTCAGCAAGTAGTGAGACTCCCTCATCAACCTAGTGAGACCCTGCTTCAAAATAAAAATAAGCTGGGCATGGAGGTGCATGCTTGTAATCCCAGTACTTGGGAGGCTGAGACAGGAGGATAGCAGGTTTGCAATCAGCCTCAGCTACTTAGTGAGATCCTCTGCAACTTAGTGACACCGTTTCAAAATAAAGTATAAAAAATAGGGCTAGCAGTGTAGCTTGGAGATAGACTGTCCCTGGGTTCCATACCCCCCCCCCCAAAAAAAAAAGAAGGAAAGAAGGAAAAAAGGAAAGAGGAAAGGAAAAGAAAAAAATCTTCCTTTTTACTAAACTCCGTGTTCCTCACAGAGTAGAAAAGAGCCCAAACTGGTGCATCCCTGGCCCCTATCTAGGGCAGGGGCACCTAGATTTTGGGAAAGAAACCTGGAGATGTATAAGCATATCTACATACACCTCTCACTAACCCAACTGAGATCAGCTCTGTTCCTCAGCTTCTGGTCCAGGCAAGTAAGGATCACATTTCTAAGGAGAATTACTCAATAAAGTTGTCATTATGACTCCTTAGCTACCAAATAAATCTGAGTCTTAAAGGGGCCAATCCCAACTACCGGTTTTTCTGACCTGAACAGGAGAATATAAGTTCCTTTATTAGGGGTCTTTATAGTAATGGTGATATTGAGATCGGGATTTAAAACTACTCAAGTTTCTAATCCTCTTGTTACATTTAAAAACTAAGATTTTTAGCCGGGCGTGGTGGCGCACGCTTGTAATCCCAGCATTCGGGAGGCTGAGACCAGAGGATCTGGGTTCGAGGCCAGCCTCAGCTACCTAGTAAGGCACTCCGCAACTTAGCGAGACCTGGTTTCAAAATAAAGAATAAAAAATAGGGCTGGGGGTGTAGCTCAGAGGTAGAATGCCCGAGTTCAATCCCTAGAACAACAACAACAACAAAAAAAAAAACCCAAAAAAACAACTAAGATTTTTGAAGTGAAATCCACACAACAGAAAATTAGCCATTGTATTTTGTTTTTTCTGGTACTGGGGATTGAACCCAGGGGCATTTCTACCTCCAACCTACACCCTGGCCCTTTTTATTTTTTGTTTTAAAACAGGGTCTCACTAGGTTGCTGACAGTCAAATTGGTGAGGCTGATCCTGTCTCAGCCTCCCAAGTAGTGGGATTACAGGTGTGCACCACCACTATACCTAGTTTAAAATTTACTTTGTGTGTGTCCGTGTGTGTGTGTGTGTGTGTGTGTGTGTTATAGATAAGAAAATGTACATATACTCCTAGAGATATTGCTTCTCTGAATGAACTCTGATACAGTAATTAAAAAGTGACACCACTGTCTGAAGATGAGGCAATAAATTTAATACAATCTAGCAAATTAAAGTTACCTGGAATTGCAAAGGGGATTACAAAATGGGAGAGCAAAAATGGAGTCCGATCTCTTTAAAGCAGGGTTACTCAACACTGGAATTACTAACATTTTGGGCAGAATACTTCCTTTGTGGGGGGAAGTTAGCAGCATCATTTGCCTCTACCCACTACATGCAAGTAGCACCCCCAAGTGTGGCAATGGAAAGTGTCCTCACTGTCAAATGTTTCTTGAGGGACAAAACTGCCTCCAACTGAGACCCAAGTTGCCTTTAACATGCTTTGTGCCAGCCAGGCGTGGTGGCGCACGCTTGTAATCCCAGCATTCGGGAGGCTGAGATTGGAGGATCTGGGTTCGAGGCCAGCCTCAGCTACCTAGTAAGGCACTCCACAACTTAGTGAGACCCGGTTTCAAAATAAAGAATAAAAAATAGGGCTGGGGGTATAGCTCAGAGGTAGAATGCCCCTGAGTTCAATCCTCAGTACCAAAACAAACAAACAAAAAAACATGCTTTGTGCCTCTGTATGTGCATCATCTCTTCCCCTTCCACCACTTCACCCACTGCAGACACAAGAGTGTAGGACCCTACAAGGTCATAGATTATTACACCCTCATTTTGCAAATGAAAATGAGTCCAGAGAAAGGGACTTACACAGCACCACACAGCTAGTCTATGGCAGAGCTGGGAAAAGAAGTTAGGTGTTCCAGTCAGGTGTGGTGGCGCACATTTGTAATCCCAGTACTTGGGAGGCTGAAATGGAAGGATCACAGGTTCAAGGCCAGCCCCAGCTACTTAGTGAGGCCCTCTGCAACTTAGTGAGATCCTGTTTCAAAACAAAGAATAAAAAATAGGGCTAGGGGTATAGCTCAGAGGTAGAATGCCCTGGGTACAATCACTAGGACTACAAAAGAAAAAAAAAGTTAGGTGTCCCGGCTCCCAGCTTGGTGCCCTTCTTGTTGACCACATGACCCTGCTTTGCCACAAGCACTGTTTCTCTAAAACCTAACATGCATTCACAGTCTTCTGAGTGCGGTCTTGGATATAGACAAGACACCGAGCAATTATTTCACCATTCTGTATCAAACAACTGGGCAGGGAAGAGAAGGCACCAAGGATGAAACAGCTTTATTGGGAGTATAGGCATGTCAAGAAAGCCCAGGGCAGTCATAGAAGAAGATAGGCTGATATTGGTACAGGGCAGAAAATAGCACTACAGAACATCCTCTCAAAAGTTAAGTGAAAATAAAACCTCCATCTAAATAGCCTAACAAGTGCAGCTTGAGTTTTAGCCCAGGTAAAACTTCGGAATACTTCTGGTGAAATAATGAGATCTTTGCCTAAAGAGAGAACTCTCCAGCACTGCTGAATTGGAGTCCATATAAGGCTGTGGGTCTGGGAAAGAAGTAGAGGAAAAGATAAAGGGGATGTCTCATCACCCAAACCAGTTCATCCCAGTGTGCAGGCGTGAGAGGAACCCTAAGTTTTTGGACAAAGAGCAGATTGGGCAGCAGCAGGATATTGGCTGAAGAAACATGTCTGGGCAATGTCTGTCACCACTGGAGGGCTCTGTGGTCTGGTCTGAGTGTGTCTCCAGCAAGTCCTGAGCAGTACTGGCACCGTTACTGAGGCCCTCGGGAGATCGCCATTGAGGATCTGTTCTGACTTCCTTCAGAGCAGAACTGCCAATGTCCGGCACTAGGTCCTGGATCATAATCAGCTGAGACGAATGCAGCAGCTACCTTGTGACACCTGTACCTCTTGGTCTAGGAGAGTTCCTTTCTGGAGCAGTCGCTTTTCTCAAACCAAGAGAGATCTTACCCAATACGGGCTCCCACCTTCACATGAGCACCAGGTGGAGAGTATCTTTCTCATGAGTTAACGCAGTAGACTGTCCCTTGGACAGAAAATTGGTCTGAAGCTATCCCAGGCACTGGTCTCTGTTCCAAGACAAGCAGGCACTGCTTGTTGATGATGGGCCAAAGTGCTGCGATGCTGTAACTCTCCCAAAGAGCTCTGTCTACTTTCATAGGCAGGAAGGAAGAAATGAAGCAGGTTTCAGGGTAGCTAATTCAATTTAATTCTTCCATCGAATTTGCTGTGGAAAGAGCAAACAATGAAAAGTGTGTGATCAGTCTCACTTATCCCCAAGAGAGGTACAGACTGGAATGCAATCATCAAGGCTCACTGGCAGAATATGTAAGAAAAAGGATAACAATAACTGAATAGAGGAGGTATTGATTTTTTTAAATATGTAAGGGAGCTCATTTATTCAGAAATGGATTAAACATCTTCTCTGTACTTTACAAAATGCCTGATTGAGAGCATTTACTCTGCTTCTTTCCTCCTAAAGACAAGATTTGCTAGTTTTATCTGGCCTTAGAGTAAGTGCCAAAACACCTAATAGGAAACTAAGTTTTGTGTTAAAGAAAAGTTCAGTAATTTCCTACTATGAGAGACAAATCAGCTGTACTCCCCAAACAGCTAAACTCTATTTTACCCACTTCTTATTTCCAACAGGTAGGTCATATCCTTTCCCAAGAGACTATATAGTCTACTAAGACAATTCTGAAGTGAAAACATTTGTCTTTGTAGTTCCAATTGTTAGTTCCTGCTATCTGCTAGGTTTAACAACCATTAGAGCATCACAGCTAAGTCTTTGCCTGAGAGCACCAGATTAACTTTCTGTCATCCCACATCTTGGGCTTAATTTCTATTGTTCGAAGCAGTACTTGTGCTATTTTGGTTCACAGGTGAGCCTTCATTCCATGAGGCTCAGCTAACTGCAATCCTACCCAGGTCTTGGGAACATACAGTTAATGCTACTTTGTGAACTGTCTCCTGGATGAGTCACCTGGGACTGCTGGGGCGTATGTGTAGGGGGGTTGGTGTAGCTGCTCACCGAGCTGCTGAGAATGGCATCAATCTTCTCCTCCTCTGCAGATCCTTTATCAACCTTGCTCCTGTATGCTAACAACTGCTGACGATCCTTCAGGTCTCGGCAGGTCTGTACACCAAAACAAGTAATAGAAACCCCCATTCAGCCTCTTTCTCTATGAAGAGCTATTTCAGAGGACTGGGAAAATAATGAGAGTGCTGGTCTTCAAACTAATTCTCATCAGACTATTCTGTCCATTCAGTCAAAAATAATGAAAGCATCTCAGCATCTAGGCAGAGAATGCTGCAAACCCCCCACTCTCTACTGAGGATCTAACTCAGGGTTCTCATTTCTTGGGGACTCACATCAATGACAACATCATGGCACTTAAACTTGGTGGCTAAGTTCAACTTTGTGTCCACATCTTCCACGAGATTGATGTACTCTTGTAATATCTGTGGGAAGAGGTACTTCTGATTAGTAATGCCCAAACACATAAAACACAGAGCTCTCCAAGTAGAAAACAAAAAGTCCTAAAGTAGGCAAAAAGAGTTCAGTATCCAACACCTGCAATTCCTGTCATCAACCACAGGATTAATTCTGCAATGGGAAATGAGGTGACACTAGGAAGTTCTTCCCTGATGCTTCAGAAAGAAGAGAAGAGCACATTTTTCCTTGTCCTGAATCCAGATACACATGCCAGCAAGGCAGCACTTTGGAGGGGACCCACTGCCATCTCAACAGGTTCTCCTTTTGGATCATTTGAATAGTACATTAGTTCCCTGCATAGTTAACCACAGTAGATGCTCCTCAGAGATGAAAGTTTGGGGTTACTTCTAAGGGAAAAAGAACATCCCTTCCTACCTTTTTTTTTTTTTTTTGGCACTGAGGATTGAACTCAGGGGCATTCTATCTCTGAGCTACACCCCTATCCCTATTTTATTTTTTAATTTTGAAACAGGTTCAAGTTAAGTTGTGGAGGGTCTCACTAAGTAGCTGAGGCTGACCTTGAACCGGCAATCCTATCTCAGCCTTCCATGTGCTGGGATTACAGGTGTGAGCCATGCATCGGGGTCTCTTTGACCTTTTCTATCTCAAGGCCCAGTACAGCCATTGTGCTACCATTAGGGAAAAACCACAACAGGTCAAGTCTCCATTACTGGATAATAAAAGGCTGAAAGTCAGGCCTTCTAGAGTCCCTGTACCCAACACTCTTTAGGAGTCATACCTGGACAGGGGCACTGTTCTTGTGCAAAATTTCCACAACTCGATGGAAGCCAATGGGTGCTCTCTTCTTAGTATAACCCAGCCAGTTCTGAAAAAGGAAGATGGGGCAGCAATAGATAGGCCAGATACAGTCAACACACGCTGAGCTAGTCTCTGTGTTTTACAGTCAGAGTAGAATAATGTGGTGAAAGATGGATAGAAGAGGGTGAGGGACAGAGAAATGGTGAGGGGTAAATTTTTCTGAAAAGTCAAGGAATTTTAGCGGGTAAAGGAGAGTCAGAGTTATCAAATAAGTTTTTATATCTATAAACACTACTGTAGGAAAAGAAATCTATAAAATACTACTAAATGAAATAATATTTATAGTATGAATTTATCAGTATAGAGAAATCCTAACTTTTATATATTTATATGTTTATATAAATGGTTTTAAATTCATGAAGAAAGCTACTGATTGGCCTTTGATGAAGGGATTAAGCTAGGAGCAAGTAGACAATGAATGAGAAACCAATTTAAAATTTTTTATTTTGTGCTGAGAATTGAACCTAAGGCCTCAATGCATGCTAGGCATGTATTCTACCACTGAACTGTACACCCCAGATCTCCCTCACTCAATATACTTTCATGAAGTGTTTGATGTTGACATAGGCATATTTTACTTTGGTCGTTACTATAACCAATTAATTAACAAAGAGAAAAATCAGAAAATTCTCAAACCCATGACAAAATTGATTTTTAAAATGTAAACAAATTTGCATGAAATCACAAAAAAAGGCCCCAAACATCCAAAGCAATCTTGAGGGGGGAAAAAAAAGTTCAAAGCATCATATCATCATGATTTCAAGTCATATTACAAAACTATAATAGTCAAAATAGTATCTTCCTGACATAAAAACAAACACAGACTAGTGGACCGCAAAGAGAGCCCAGAAATAAAACCAAGCATATATGGTCAATTAATTTCCAACAAGGGCTCCAAGAGGACACAATGGGAGTGGATAATCCCTTCAAAACATGGTGCTGGGAAAACTGGATTTCCACACGCAAAAGAATGAAATTGGACTGTTACCTTATACCTTGAATAAAAATCAACTTAACATGGATAAAAGATGCTGGGTGTGGTGATGCATGCTTGTAATCCCAGTACTTGGGAGGCTGAGACAGGAAAACTGCCAGTCCAAAGCCAGCTTCAGTAACTTAGCGAGATCCTGTTTCCAAATAAAAAATAAGTGACGTAAGGGAAGGAGAGGGGGAAGAGTGAGTTCATTAATAGAATTACTACCATTGACTATGTGTACATGTGTGAAAATATCAATGTCAATATCAGTACTCTGTATTGGGAAGGAGAAAGATGGGAAGGCGAGTGGAGGGCCCCCACCAAGTGCTATTGCATGTATGTCACTGTCACATGACTTATATTATGATGTAAGACTATAATGTACCAATAAAATCATATTTAAAAATAAGCCGGGCATGGTGGCGCATGCTTGTAATCCCAGCATTTGGGAGGGTGAGATCGGAGGATCCGGGTTCGTGGCCAGCCTCAGCTACCTAGTGAGGCACTCCGCAACTTAGTGAGAACCTGTTTCAAAATAAAGAATAAAAAATAGGGCTGGGGTTATAGCTCGGAGGTAGAATGCCCCTGAGTTCAATCCCCAGGACCGCAAAAATAAATAACTAAATACATAAAATTTAAAAAATAAGAGTTCAGAGTTAGAATGCCCCTGGTTCCAATCCCCAGGCACCACACACACACACACACACACACACACACACACACACACACTAAAAGATTTAAGTAAAAGACCTGAAACCATAACATTTCTATAAGAAAACATACAAGAAAAAGTTCTTTGATGTTGGCCCTGGTGATGAATTCCTGGATCACACCAAAAACTCAGGCTACGAAAGCAAAAATAAATAAATAGGACTGGTATAGCTCGGAGGTAGAAACACACCCCTGGGTTCAATCTTCAGTACCACACACACACACAAAAATTATATATATATATATTACTATATACTGGAAATTTACTAAGAGTGATTTTAAAGGCTATTTCCACAAATATAAGAAATGGGTAATTCGTACAACTGACGTGAATTGGCTTGTCTCTACTAATCACTCCATTGTAGACACCAAAACACCATGTGCTATACCTTAAAAAGTCTACAATAACTGATTAACCATCTAAAAAAATGTAAACTAGTAGAGACATTATAAGCAAATGCAAAAAAAAATTTTTTTTTTTTTTTGGTGGTAGTGAGACTTGAACCCAGGGGCATTCTACCTCCGAACTACACTCTCCAGCCCTATTTTTTTTTTTTTTTCTTTATTTTGAAACAAGATCTCACTAAGTTGCGGAGGGTCTTATTAAGTAGCTGAGGATGGCCGCGAACCGGGATCCTCCAGTCTCAGCCTCTCAAGTATTGGGATTACAAGTGTACACCACTACTCCCAGCTTCAGTGAAAGGTTTTTTTTGTTTTGTTTTGTTTGTTTTTTGCGGTACTAGGGATTGAACCCAGAGGTAGAAACCTCTGAGCTACACCCCTAGTCCTATTTTTTTACTCTACATTTTGAAACAGGATCTCACTAAGTTGCAGAGGGCCTTACTTAGTAGCTGAGGCTGGCTGAGACCGGAGGATCCGGGTTCTGGGACTGTAATCCCAAATACTGGGATTACAACCATGCGCCACCACGCCCAACTCAATGAAAGGTTTTTTTTTTATTGGCTCCAGTACATAAATACAAAAACAACTATAAAGAACTAACTTAAATAGACTATATTTATTTTATTTATTCATGTAATTTAAATATGGACTATATGTACCTGGCCAATATATCTGATACCATTATTGAATTAATGTTAAATTTCTGGAGAGTGATAGTATTATGTTTATAAAGGAGGTAAATGCTTAAGTATTTGAGGGAGAAGCATGTGTATAAAAAATGAAAAAGTTAATATGCCAAGAATGTTAATATATTAGTGAAGTGGTAATGAATTAGTAAAGACTATTAGTGATCTTTATATTATTCTTTCAAGTTTTTAGGTTTGAAATTTTGGAAAATAAGCCAGGCGTGGTATGGCTCAGAGGCCGAATGACCCTGAGTTTGATCCTCAGAACCACACACACACACACACACACACACACACACACACACACACACACACACACAAAGAAAATTTGGAAAATGAAAGGTTAGGGGGAAAACTGTTAATCAGTAACCAGAACTTGAACAATGAATGATGACCCTATTTCTCCCAAGGCCTTGGCAGCACAAACCAGTTCCAAGACACTCACCTTTGTGGTGAAGAGGGCATCTACATCATGCCAGGCCCGAAGTTTGGCACGAGCAGCCAGGGCCGTCAGCACATACTGTTTGTCTGGAATCTAGAAACCAGAGACCAGGAAAAATTAAGGGGAAGTAGAAATGCAACGATGGAAATGCTTCAGAATATTAGGAAAGATAAGCATAAATATTCCCTGGTATTAATTCTGCCTTTTAACATCAACAGATTTCTCAGATTGTCAACCCCTTAACTCGCAAGCTCCAGCACTGCCTCACACCATTCAGTTAAAGTCTTCTCTCGCTTCCTACAAACTCATTCCTTCCTATCTTTTTTGTGTGTGCATGTGGTACTAGGGCATTCTACCTCTGAGCTATACCCCTAGCCCATTTTATTTTTATTTTTAAACATAAACAGGATCTTGATAGGTTGATGAGTCTCACTACTTGCTGAGGCTGTCCTTGAACCCACAACCCTCCTGTCTCAGCCTCACAAGTACTGGGATTACAAGCATGCACCACTAGGTCCAGCTATTCTTTCTTATCTTTAACCTTGAGTAGCAAACAACTTATGTACAGGGTTACCAAGCAACATCCACTTCATTTAGTTACTTTGATTCTACTTTTATACTACACCACTCAACATATATACCTTAAATGTCTTCTTCAGGTTGATGGGACTGCTGAATGTCCCCTAGGATGATAGTGGAGAAAGAACGTTAGTGAGATCACCCAATCTCCCATTTTCTTTTTTTACTACAGACTTTCTACATCTCATTCTGTACCATTTAAATCCAGAAGTTAATTTATAAGAAAAGTGCCATAAGGGTCTAATGAGATATCACCACAAACTACCTAATTAGGAACTGGATTAACAAGGATGGTGCTTTTTCCAACTTTCAACTAACCCAAAAAAGGAAGAAATGTCCACTTCTGATCACTAGATCTAATTTTCTTGGGAGGGCACTGGGGATTAAATCTAGGGGTAGTCTATCTCTAAGCCACACCCCCAGCCCTGTTTTATTTTTTTTTTGTTTTGAAACAGGATCTCACTAAGTTGCTGAGAATGGCTTTGAACCTGCAATCCTCCTGTCTCAGCCTCCCAAATACTGGGATTATAGGCATGCACCACCATGCCTGGAAAAAAACTTTTACTTTTTTTGGTACTGGGATTGAACCCAAGGTCATTCTATTTCTGAGCTACACCCCCATCCCTTTTTATTTTTAATTTTGAAACAGGGTCTTGCCAAGTTGCTGAGGCTGGCCTCCAATCCACAATCCTTCCTTCTCAGCCTCCCAAGTACTAGGTTTACAGGTGTGAGCCACCATACCTGGCTTAAATTTTTTTTTTTTTTTTTAATAAAAAAGGATTGGCAGCTACCTAATGTGCTACTGCTCTCCTCTCTACCATGCCAATCCACTAGAAATTGTGGACCTTTGAACAGAGCCGCTATGGGAGCCAGTACCAGGCAGAATGTGCTATGCTGCATGCCAGCCCATCTGAAGCTGTGGAAAACCTTACAAACCTTTTTTCCCTCTTGGCTCACCCCTTTAGAGGGCCAAGAAGATTGCAGGTGGATTTCTGAGAACTATATGCTCTCATTTTTAATAGAGAACATCAAAATACTGGGGCTTGAGCTATATTCTTCTTGTGCAATGAGAGTCTGTGGGGTCTGTCTTTCATTTTTGCCTGTACCTCAGCCTCCATGTAGTGGTAGAAGCAGGAGTAGAAAAGAGTCGTCACTAGTGGCATGTTGAGGATGGAAGCTTTGCGGGGGTGCTTTCGGAAGATCTCAGTCTGTCCTGCTGATTCCAGATGTCGATCATTTGCCTGAGATGGAGTGAGCCAAGGGAAAAAAAGAACAATGACGATGGAGGAGAGACAGGAAAAACATCTTTAATACTACAGTAGTTATGTTTCCCACCCTAAGAATGAAACAAAAAAGGGAAAAAGAAATTGCCTGGGATACCCCAAGGGGCAAGGGTGTTAAAATCCATAACATAACTATGGATGTAAGGTGAATGAAGAGACTACAGAAGTGGTGCTGACATGGGAGATTCAAAATGAAGAGGAAATACTTCCATGCTAACAGCAGGTAAGAAGAAAAAGGATGCCTAAGAACAATCAAGGAAGGGGGCTATGGTGTAGACGGAAGAAATGAAAGACTGTGACAGGAAATGACAGACATGTGCAGAGCATGAAAGTCTCCTAGGTGCTGCATAGCACTGAACCTGGGCACTGAAGCAGAAAACGTAGAGATGAGGAATCTAACCTCAATAATGATCTGACGTTCCAGGAGCGTGTAATGGTCTTGTATGTGTGCAGAATCCTCTGCTGAAAATGGCAAACTGGTAGAGGGCCAGAAGGTTAGTACCTTTCTCTATACTAAAAGGAAACAAACCCAACTAAACTAAATCATTGCCATGGCATGAGAGGACCATGGGGCTTCACAAGGCTGATCTCAATTCACCGTTACAGCATCCCTTAAAGGCAGAGAGAAAGCAGGAAACAGAGTAGACCTGTGGCTTAGATTTTCTATTTAATATTTTGCCAATTCAAGAAGGATCCTTAAAGCCCAAAAAACACATGTCATAAGGGATTTTGCTATGGGGTCCGTAAGAATCCTCTCATTTTGGAAGACGGGTGTCGGTCAATGAGGCACAAAGCCAGTAAGTGAGCCTAGCCAACTGCCCAGTGTCCACATCCCAGAGAAGCTCTGTGCTCACGTCACTGCTTAACTCTACTTAAGGGGCACTCAAATTTGTTATGACACTTTTTTTTTTTTGCGGTACTGGGGATTGAATTCAGGGGCATTCTACCTCTGAGCTACACCCCCAGCCCTATTTTTTATTCTTTATTTTGAAACCAGGTCTCACTAAGTTGCCGAGTACTCACTAGGTAGCTGAGGCTGGCCACGAACCCGGATCCTCTGGTCTCAGCCTCCCGAATGCTGGAATTACAAGCCTGTGCGACCACGCCTGGCTTGTTATGATACTTTTTATGGCAGACTAATAAACTTAAGTATATTAAGTTACATAGCATGATGGTAAGTTTGCAGATTGGCAAAGACCTACACAAATGCCAAGAGTTCTACCTTCAAAACTGTGTTTTTATATATGAAGAAGTTGAGGGTCTGGCCATAGTGGCACATGCCTGTAATACCAATACTTGGGAGGCTGAGACAAGAGGATCGCAGGTTTGAGGCCAGCCTCATAACCTCAGCAACATAGTGAGACCTTATTTCAAAATAAAAAATAAAAAGAGTCAGGGGTATAGCTCAGAGGTAGAAAGCCCCTGGATTCAGTCACCAGTACCAAAAAAAAAAAAAGTTCAGGGTTGAGGGACAGCATTCTATCTGAAAATCATAGGGCATATCAATGGGTAAGGCCAGGAGCAGAAGGCAGATTTTAAACTCTCAGGTTCTCAGGTTCATAGCTCTAACCTTTAGAAAGTGCTGCCTTATTTCCCTACTCCACTCACTCCAGAAGAATTCTGAAATCCATTTACACTGTCCCAGATAAGTGTGAGTCAGAGTAAATTTTTATGAGGTAGAGGGAGATGGCAATAGGTTCCAGTTACTTCACTACTCTGACTTGTCTGTTTTTCCAGAGGCCATAGGATATGACAGAGTATTGGGGAACATTAAAATTCAGGATTCCACTGATATAAGAAAATTTCTAAGTGTGAAATCTGGAAATCAGGTCTCCTGAGAAACAACTGTGAACACTGAATATAGAGAAATGAAGTCCACTGACTCTGTACCTGAACCTGTCCTTTGCTGTTTTTTGGTGCAGGGGATTGAACCGAGAGGTGCTACCACTGAACTATGCACTTAGCCCTTTTTATTTTTTATTTTGAGACAGGGTCTTGCTAAGTTGCCAGGCTGGCCTAGAATCCTCTTGTCTGAGCCTCCTAAGTACCAGAACTACAGGCGGGCACCACTGCACCCAGCTCTGTACCTTGGAAGATATAGGGAAGCAAAGGTTGCCCAACAATAAAATGAACTACTTCCAAGAGCAGAGCACCCTATTGTTCCTGTTCACAGGAACAATAATATATATTCTGAATGAAAGCCTGCACTAGACCACTTATCCTGGGATTTGGGGGTTTCAAGGACCAGTAACACACACACACAAAATGCATAAGGTCCATGAAGAACTGTGACCTTTTTATTATATAAGGTCATTGAAAAAAATTACAACCCATTTTACTACCAAAAAGGAAGGGAGAGAGCCAGGCGTGGTTGCACACGCTTGTAATCCCAGTACTTGGGAGGCTGAGACTGGAGGCTCTGGGTTTGAGGCCAGCCTCAGCTACTTAGTGAGGCCCTCTGAAACTTAGTGAGATGCTGTTTCAAAATAAAGGATAAAAAATAGGACTGGGGGTGTAGCTCGGAGGTACAATGCCCCTGAGTTCAATCCCCAGTACTGCAAAAAAAAAGGAAGGGAGAAGGGGAAGCAAAATCCCAAGATAAAAGTCTCTCAAATTAAATAAATTTAGCCTTTACGTTGTCTTCATTTTTCTCACTATACCACAAATCCGTGAAAACTCTGCTGGGAACTAGTATTTGGGAGCCACTGAATGAGATGACCTGTAATGCTATCCGTATGATTAATTATTGGGCTTCCCCTTCCTATCTGTGCATTCCATCCTCATTAATTCTCTTCATTCCTTCTGGGTAAAGGTATTTACACTTAAAACTATTTCTCTCCCATACTTACCCAATGCAGGTCTTAAGAAAATCTTTTCTTTTCTCAGGGTCCTGAATGTTTAAATGTTCCCGATAATGAGATAGCTACAAAGAAACAGAGAAAAGCTTTGAGCCTTGATGTCTCCTTAGAAACAGAAAAGTTTTGAGCTAGGCATTATGGCCCATGCTTGTAATCTCAGTCTTGGGAGGCTGAGACAGGAGGATCACAGGATTGAGAACAGTCTCAGTTACTTAGTGAGGCCCTCCACAACTCAGTGAGACTCTGTTTCAAAATAAAAATGAAACAGGGCTAGGGGGTATGGCTTGGAGGTAGAATGCCCCTGGGTTTAATCCCCAGTATTGAAAAAAAAAAAGCTTTGAGCCTGTCTCCTTAGAAGAGAAAGGCAGCTGAAAGTGAACTTTCCACATTTAAGAATTAATTATTAGCAGGTCATGGTGGTATAAGCCTTTAATCCCAGTACTTGGGAGGCTGAGACAGGAGGATCACAGGTTTATAGCCAGCCTCAGCAACTGAGGGTTTCACTCAGTGGTAAAATGCCCCTGGGTTCAATCCCTAGTACCAAAAAAATTTTTTCATTCTCAGAGATTCTTCTGGGTGTAGATGGATGGTTATGAGTGTGTTGGGAAATGGTGTGGGACAAATGATTCAAAAACCACTAGTAGGTTTATGTTTAACTGCACTGTCCAATATGACCACTAGCCTCATTTTTTTTTTTTTTTTTTTGTGGCACTGGGGATTGAACCCAGAGGCATTCTACCTTTAAGTCACACCCCCAGCCAGATTTTATTTCTTATTTGGAAACAGGGACTCTCTAGGTTGAAGAGACAGCTTGCTGAGGCTGTCCTCAAACCTGTAATCCTCCTGTTTCAGCCTCCCAAGTACTAGGATTACAGGCATGTGCTACCACACCCAGCTCACTAGCCACATTTGATTATTTAAATTAAGTTAAAAATTAAGGACCTCAATTACCTTAGCCATGCACATGTATGTGTATGATATTGGGGATTGTCCAGGCATTCTATCTCTGAGCTATAATCCCAATTCCTTTTATTTTTTATTTTGAAACTAGGCCTCGCCAGGCATGGTGGTGCACACTTGTAATCCCAGCATTTGGGAAGCTGAGACCGGAGGATCTGGGTTCGAGGCCAGCCTCAGCTACTTAGTGAGGCACTCCGCAACTTAGTGAGACCCTGTTTCAAAATAAAGCATAAAAAATAGGGCTGAGGGTATAGCTCGGAGGTAGAATGCCCCTGAGTTCAATCCCCAGTACCACAAAAAAAGAAACTAAGCCTCACTGAGTTATCATGTGCTGCTGGCCTTGTACCTGCGATCCTCCTGTATTAGCCTCCTAAGTACTGGGATTACTGGTGTGAACCACACCATGCCCAGTGCCTTAACCACTTTCTAAGTACACAATATCTACATGTGATTAGTGGCTAAAATATCAAGCAGCAGAAATACATTTCCATCACTGTCAGAAGAATGCTGATCTGTAATGAAGCACTAAAGAGATAGAGCACCTAGCTTTACCCTGAGTTTGGCTTTAGCTTTGGTTTTTAATCACTAACAGCTATTTTGTTTCAGCCTTAGCCCGGGGGGGGGGGGGGGGGGGGGGGGGGGGGGGGGGGGGGGGGGGGGGGGGGGGGGGGGGGGGGGGGGGTGTGTGTGTGTGTGTGTGTGTGTGTGTGTGTGTGTGTGTTAGTTAGTTAGTTAGTTACTGGGGACTGAACTTAGGGGCATTCTACATCTGAGCTATACTCTCAGCCTTTTCAATTTTTGTTTGTTTGTTTGTTTTGTTTTAAAACAGGGTCTCGCTAAATTGCTAAGGCTGGTCTTCAATCTACCTCTGAGCTACACCTGTAGCACTTTTTATTTTTTATTTTGAAACAGGGTCTTGCTAAGTTGCTGAGGTTCTTGCTAAATTGCTGAGACTGGACTTGAACCTGTAGTCCTCCCATCTAAGCCTCTCAAGTACTGGGATTATAGACATGCACCACCATGCCCAGCTAAATAGAACATATTATTCTAATTCACTGCTCGTAGCTAGTTATTCATATTCAAGTACCATAGATTACATATAACTCTGAAAGAAAATCTCCTTATGTGCTTTCTGTTTTGAAGTTCTAAAAACCACCCTGTTGTAGAATTGGGGAATTAGCTCAGTGGTAGAGTACCTATTTAGCATAAGTAAGGCAAACAAAAAGACCCTGATGTATAAATGTCTACTTGTCATTACAAGAGTTAAGTGATACAATAGGTAGTGATGATTGTGAAAGCCATAATTTTCTATACAATTATTAAAAAATTTCCAAGAACTGAAAAATAAACAGATCAACATAAAAATAAAAGATAAACAGAAAAAATGAAAACACTTAAATAAATACTAAGATAATAAAATGGATTTAGAAAGGACAATATATCATTTTAGAGCCAACAGAAATATATAAAAATGTAAATGATAATATAAGAATAAAACTCATGTCATAATACAATCTTTGTAAAACACTTGGTATACAATAATTCCTAATATTGAAGAAAGTAACCTTTAAAAGCTATAATTAATTTTTTGTTAGTCAATTCTACTTTGATCTGTCTTTCAAGAAGTCTTCTTGGGAAATGTTTTAGGAAGATAAACTACCAGAATATCAGCTTTGCCACTTCAAAAGTGTACAAGGCTGGAAAACTAAATTTACATACAACAGTATGCATGATAAATTTTTTTTTTGGTGGTGGTGGTGGTGGTACTGGGGATTGAACTCAGAGACATTCTACCTCTGAGCTACCCTACCAGCCCTATTTTATTTTTTATTTTGAAATAGGGTACCACTAAGTTGTGGAGGGCCTCATGAGGTTGCTGAGGCTGGCCCTGAACCTGCAATCCTCCTGTCTAAGCCTCTCAAGTACTGGGATTACAGGCATGCGTCATTGTGCCCAGTGATAAATCATCTTTGATTTAAACACAATGAGTATAAGAAAACAAAGTTTTACCCAAAATATTTATTCTCATTAATCAAACCTCCAAACAACAAACTTTCTGAGAATTTTCAATGAAGGAAATATCTTATAGTTTTGAACCTACTCAGATTACAAACATAAAAATCTCTTCAAATGATTATTATAAAATGCCAATTATTTTCAGTAGATTAAGATAAAGGATTTTTCAAATTTTCCCATGGCTTGAATTTTAAGAAGTTCCTTTTAGAAAATGTTACTAAGCTGGGTGTGGTGGTACAGGTTTGTAATCCCAATAGTAGGGAGGCTGAGACAGGAGGATCACAGGTTCAGGGCCAGTCTCAGCTACTTAGTAAAGTCCTCGGCAACTTAGTGAGACCCTGTTTCAAAATAAAAAATAAGCTGGGCATGGTGGCGCACACTTGTAATCCCAGTGCTTGGGAGGCTGAGACAGGAGATCACAGGTTCAAATCCAGCCTCAGCAACATTGCAAGGCTTTCAGCAACCTAGTGAGACCATTTCCAAATAAGAAATAAAAAAAAAAATTGGGCTAGGAGGTAGAATGCCCTTGGGTTCAATTCCCAGTATAAATTAATTAATTAATAAATAAAAATAGGGCTGGGGGTGTAACTCAAAGGTAGAATGACCCTGGGTTCAATCCTTAGTACTGCAAAAAAAAAAAAAAAAAAAGAAAGAAAGGAAGGAAATGTTACTGAAAAACATTTTCCTTCCCAGCATTTGGGAGGCTGAGACCAGAGGATCCAGGTTCGCCGCCAGCCTCAGCTACCTAATGAGGCACTCCGCAACTCAGTGAGACCCTGTTTCAAAATAAAGAATAAAAAATAGGGCTAGGGGTATAGCTCGGAGATAGAATACCCCTGGGTTCAATCCCCGGTACCATTAAAAAAAAAAAAAAATTCCTAAATTATATTCTGCTGTGCAAAGAAAGTTATTAAATGTGCCAGCTGAAGCTGTGCGTGGTGGTACACACCTGTAATCCCAGTACTTGGGAAGCTGAAGCTGAGACAGGAAGATTGCAGTTTTGAGGTCAGTCTCAGCAACTTAGCAAGGTACACCCTATTTCAAAACTAAAAAAAATAGGGCTGGTGGTACCCCCAAACAAAGCACCAGCTGAATGTATGGTACAGCGATAAAGTACACTGACAGTGCTAAGAAATTCCATTCCTGCACCATAATGGCAAACTAAAAACTTGGTTCACTAAAAATTTAATAACACATTTAAATTTTTGGTAAAACTTCAGTTTTTTTGTTTTTGTTTTTGTTTTTTTTTTTGCGGTACTGGGGATTGAACTCAGGGGCATTCTACCTCTGAGCTATATCCCTAGCCCTATTTTTTATTCTTTATTTTGAAATAGGGTCTCACAGCCGGGTGTGGTGGCGCACGCTTGTAATCCCAGCATTTGGGAGGCTGAGACTGGAGGATCCGGGTTCGAGGCCAGCCTCAGCTACCTAGTGAGGCACTCCGCAACTTAGTGAGACTCGGTTTCAAAATAAAGAATAAAAAAAATAGGGCTGGGGGTGTAGCTCGGAGGTAGAATGCCCCTGAGTTCAATCCCCAGTACCGCAAA
>PVLC010031496.1:0-18880 GCA_004027655.1 Graphiurus murinus
AGAAGAAGAAGAGGAAGAAGAAGAAAAAGAAGAAGAAGAAGAAGAAGAAGAAGAAGAAGAAGAAGAAGAAGAAAAAGAAGAAGAAGAAGAAGAAGAAGAAGAAGAAGAAGAAGAAGAAGAAGAAGAAGAAGAAGAAGAAAGAAAGTGGCAGAACTGATCTGGGCACTGTACTTAGGAGACTGAGACAGGGAGCTCACAGGTTTGAGACTAGCCTTAGGAAGTTGGTGAGACCCTTAGAAAGTCAACAGGATCCTGTTTCAAAATAAAAAAGGCTGGAGGTGTAGCTCAGTGGTAGAATGCCTCTAGGTTCAATCTCCAGTAAGAACTGGGTTTGAAACCTCAGCTTGTTAGGCAGGATAGCTCTTCAAAACCCACAAAATGCCCCTCTACCAACTACCAAATGCTTTTTAGAAAGAGGAGGAGTATAAATAAAATAGTATGGATAATATATGAGTTAAACGTTTTTAAATGTGCATTATAGCCCATGGTTTTTAACTTGCTTCAACTTAATTGATCTCATTTGTTTGTTCCAAATAAGTCACTATATTCCTGTATTATAGAAAAATACACATTACAGGAGGCGACTTACCTGAGACTACTCTGATAGCCAGGGCAGTACGTAAACTCAGATTTCACCATTAGCTCTGGGATCCATTTTAATCTCCATAACATCAGATCATCCTTCCCAGGGATAAGCATTGTGGAGCAAATTGTTAAAAACCCACCTTCCAGGTCTATACCCTTTGCAATATGATTTTGCTGCTTTTTTTATGAATAAGTGGAGGTCTCTCTCTCCCACCCATTGATCCAGCTCTCCTTGAGATTGACTTTGAGCAATAAAATATGATAAAAAGGATGTTCTGTGCTCCTAAGCCCAGACCTTAAGGAAGCCACACACCTTCCACTTTCCCTCTTGGAACCCAGCCTAGAGGGTCCAGGTGGTCCAGGTAGTCCTGCTGGAGAGGGGATAGAAAGGTCACACAGAAGAGTAAAAGGCACCCCAGCTAACAGCCAGAATAAAAGCCCAGTCACTTGAGTGAGACCAGCGATTCCTGCTGAGTTCTGTGAAAACTCCTAAGCCACAAGAAGCATAGCAATAAAAGGCTTGTTATTTTAAGCATGTCGGAATATTTTGTTACACAGCAATCAATGACAGATACACACTGGCTTTAGTACTATGATACTGCAGAGAGACTCAGAAATAAACACTTCCTCCAGAACTTGTTGGTGTATATTCCAAATCTACTAATTTTGTTCTTATTATCAATATCCAAGGACCTAGGAGAGGCCAGGTGAAAGTAGAAACTGAGATATGTTGAGGGAAGATGCTACTCTATTTTATTGGACTATTTCCCAACCCCCATCCTATTATAAACTCCAGCTCTTTCCCTAACCTTTGCCATCACCTTGACAGTCCTCCTGTGTCCTATCTACCTACATGAACTAATTTTTCATTCTCTGGACTCAGAGAAGACATACAAAAAACAAGATTCTCGGGACACTAATTTCTGGGTATTTTGTTAAGGTTATCTGCAGCCTGCACTCGTGGGGAGGAATAGGGCCATTCCAGATCCACTTTGTACTGATAACTGTATGTTCTAAAACAAACTCCATTTCCACACTGAGCCCCAGATACCTCATTTGGAAAATCAGGTGGTTAGATTAGATATGTTCATTTTTAGGTAGAAAGTACAGGCTCTGGATAATTCACCCCTCCCCCCTTGCTCTAGAGCCTTGTGATTCTAAAACATTCCACCAAATCTGTAAGACTGATTTTTCCACATCAGCTGAGTATCAAAGAGCTTGTCAGCTCCCTGGTGGCATCACCTTGAGCAAGAAAAGCATGTTCTAAGTTGGCGAGGGACAGTTTTCAGACAGAATATTTGAGAAGTGTTCATTCAGAAGAGCTTCAAATATGTAGATGGAAAAAGTGCTGCAGCCCAGCCCCATGCAGCCCAGTCCGGAGCACAGCTATACCTACTGGGCTGAAATATGCTCTTCTTCCCCTGCCAATCACACAGCCAAATAGGAGGCCTCTCGTTTTCTTCCTCAAAGGGACATTCCTGGCCATGAGACCCATTGCTTTATTTCAGAATGTCATCAGTTCTCAGTTATTTTGGTCCTTGGACTCTTTATCCAATAATGACGGGTTATTGCTACCTCCCGTGTGGCCTGGAATGGCTTCCCACTAAGGACCCCGGTGCTATTGCCAGGCTGCTCTTGGCACATGCTGAGGATGGAAATATGAGACCCTCAGGGCTTCACCCCACATTCCCTCTGTCAGCTTTATCCTAAGTTATGGCATATACCCTTACCTCCTGGTAGGAGTTGGGGGTAGAAAAGTGGCTTGAGGGGTTATCCCAGCCAACCCCCTACTTACAAGCTGGATGATGCTGGAGCCGTCAGAAAGCATCGAACTTGACAAAGAAGTTTCCATGACTCTTCCTAGATGTTACAAAACCTAATATGATCCTCTCCCATCATGAGCATTTTCTTTTTTAGGTCTGATTCAAATCTTCCTAGCTGCAAGGTGAGTTGATGTCTATTATTTTGTGCTCAGGGGTGAAAAATTGCCTTCAATAAGCTACAGGGACCATCTTAGGGGAAGGTGGAAAGTAGATTTCATTTTAGTTAATTTTTTTTTGCCAATGCCTTCCTCCGTGTATGATTGAAAATGACATTACTTACACAGCTCTGGGTTTAGGTGTGTGTGTGTGTGTTGGGGGAGATCCTATGAAAGGGTACTGTGACTCAAATTATTGGGTAGGCTTTCCTTGAGCATGTGTGAGCTTAGCAGGGAGTGAGCCTCACAGATCCTGGCACATGGGACAGAAAGTTCTAGGCTTCTAGTGGCTCGATGGCATTTTTGAAACCATTTGTGTCCATCTCCAAGTTTAGAAGATAAACCCAATTCACAAAAAGTAGGTGGGTTACAGTTGTACTCATCGCTCCATCTCCACATCCCACTTACTCTGGCAGCTTAATCCTATAGGAGAAAGGCCGATGGCAGTGATGATGATAATGGTGTTGATGGTGTGATGATGGTGATGATGATTACTAGGCGCTGGAGCCACTTACCAATTTCTTACCACTCAGTTCCAAATCCACTCTTCATTGCCCTGCTTGTGATGTGGGAACACTTATTCATTGGCGGAGGGTACTGAATGGGCCCTGGAGACCTTTATTCCTGGCTCTGGTGTGCTATGTTTGCTTACTCATGAGGTGTGCGGTGGCCAGAAGCACATGGATACCCACTGGTGCTCATCTTACTGCTTGAGAGTTCAGATGTGCTGTTCCCTGACTGGCCAACAAATTCTCTATCATTCATGGGTGGCAGCCATGCCTCTCTGAGGAGGTCTGAATCCCAGTCTTGGGGGTACGGTTACCCCTTCCAAGTTTGTTTCTTGTGTTCTCTCTCAGACCTAGGATATTCTTTAGAGTTCTCTTTTATTCCCATTTAGTAGCTAATTTCTTGTAAATAGTTAATAATTGTTTATGGTAACCCTTCTCTGTTCATATTACGGTGTGGCTCCTGTCTCCTGATGGGACCCAGACTTGTATACCATTTTTACGTAGATCATCTCACTTAATCCTAATAATATCCTTGGGAGGTAGGTGTTATCACTAGAGGCACATGCCTATAGTCCCAGCTACTCAGGAGGCTGAGGCGGGAGGATCACTTGAGCCCAGGAGTTCCAGGCTGGCATGGAGAACATAATGAGACCCAATTTCAAAATAAAGAAAACAAAATATAAATGTTCTAACCTGAGACACCAGGCCTTGCTGGCTTACTGCGTTTTCCGACTCCTAGTGGATTCGAGCATTCAGAGCCTCCTCTGGCCCCCAGGTCTGGCCCAGTGGCCTGTCAAGTCTCTGAGAGGAACTCTTGAATAAAAGCTCAGGGTATAAGATTTTGGAGTCCTGTGTCTCATACCCTGTGTTCACCCTGTTCAGTTGAGGTTGTTGGAGCTTCTGGTTTACCCTTTCATTGGGTTGAGATCCCTGGCTACCTCAGGGGGAGCAGGGCCTTGTGACTGGGGCTCTGTACGGCCCGCCTGGAGTAGGTAGCACTGGCTGTCTGCTGATAGTTACTTGAGGAAGGTCTGTCCCCTGTCTTCTGTTTGATAGGGAGGCTATGCAAAAGAAAGCTTGAAAGGGCCAACGACTATTGGTTAAATCCATTCTTTTGACAAAACAGATTTATTCTCTTCTTTTTTTTTCCCTGGAAGAAATTGAATTTCTTTTGGAAGAAACAAGAGTGAGATATTTGTTTTCTTTCTAAGGAGGCATCTGGAAACTCAGCATGTATGTTTTCTTGCATAGGAAGGACCTTGAAATATTGTTGGGCTAAAGTCATTAAAATACTTCTTACCACATTATGTGGCATTTGGAAATGTGCTGGGTTTGTCTTTTGATTGGACCAGGAGAGGCAGGCTTTCCCTCTAGCTGTGTGGTCTCCAGCAGCCGGGCTCCTGGGTGAGAATGCTGCCAGGCACAGAGTGTGCCTGAGGTTGGTGCTGTTGGGGTCTCTCTGGATTACATGGTAGCTCACGATTAGCTTTCAGGGAGTTGACATGGAACAGATAGGAGACTCAGCCTCAAATTCTTACCCTGTCATCTACTGACTGTGTGATTGCCAGTGAATTATCTCCTGTTTTTGTATAACAAGTGATGGTAATAATCCCTGCCTTCGGAAGTCATTGTGGATCTTAAGCAGGAGGACAGAGAGCATGGGTGGCTCATTGTGGGTGTTCAGCCAGCAATAGTTCCCTTCCTGGGTCTCTTGTTGAGCTTATCTGAAGTTTGTCTTGAAGAATGAAGGTTATATAGGATTTTATGAGCAATGTTTCCCAATTAAGAAAGTACAAAAGGGTAAATGACTTAATTTTATTGTTAAATTAATTTTGACTTAAACTTGTCTCCATACTTGAGCAGTAAAGTTTGGCTCAAGTCAGCTCAGCACATTAGTGCACTGGAATCTAAGTTGATGTGTAAACAAATTGTAGTGAAGCCTAAGAGTACCCTTGTAACCAAGCAACTGGGTCTCAGCCATTCACAGAAGCCAAACTCTCAGCAAATCCCAGGCTGAAGGCTGATTAAGTATGCCAAATAAGGCAAAGGCCAAACTGCATCAATCAGGCACTCTCTAAATGTCATTTCCTGTTATTTGGCCATAAATATGGCTCACCATGTGGGAGGAAGGACATTCTGAACCATTGTCCATCAGAATGCTGCTTGGTTCTAGAAGCCACCTCCTTCTTTTTTCTCAAATAAATTTTATTAAATTTAACTTGTCCTAGGTTTTTTATTTTTTTATTTTTACAACATCACTAGAAAGGGAATGTTGGATTTAGCAATTATCATGAGGCAAACAGCATAAACTTTAGTCACACAGTTTTTGGTTCATATTTTGGCCCTACTATTAATAATTTTTCAAGAAAAAGTAGCTATTATTTCTAAAAAGAAAGGAATCCCTTTGCCACTGTGGAAACAGTTAATAATTAAGTGCCAGGCTTTCCACTGTTCAGTATGTTAGTTACTGTATTGTGTGTTTGTTCACTCATTTAACAAATACACAAATAATAAATATTATTAAACATTTGCTATGTTAACATTTTACATAATACTAATATTAAAGGTGGTTTTGAATGCTCACTCTGTACCAAGCACTGTGTTAAGATTTTGACATTTGTTATCTTTATTATATAATAATGACCACCACCACTTATTGAGGGCTTTCTGTCTGTTAGGAATGGAATCTGATGATTTACAAACAATGGCTTTGACTTTCAAAAGAATACTATGGTGTTGATCATTAATTAAACACTTGTATGTAAATACCATGGCAAGCCCTTTTCATGCATTATAGTGATGTATCTACCAACCATTTTCCAGGTTGTTCAC
Organism: Graphiurus murinus; assembly: GCA_004027655.1. Lineage (NCBI taxonomy): Eukaryota > Metazoa > Chordata > Mammalia > Rodentia > Gliridae > Graphiurus > Graphiurus murinus. Next base: position 5,905 of record PVLC010031496.1, read on the forward strand.
ACCAGATTGGAATACTTTCCAGTTCTTGAGGCCCATTATGCTCTTGCTGTTCCAACTGCCCATGTGTTTGCATGGCTGCCGTCTACACACCATGAAGAGCTCAGCTCCAGCAAGGACATAAGTCATCTCAATTATCACCCCCACAGCAAGTCATTCATTATCCATTCACCCTTCATTTAAGCATTATTTTTTAGCCTGGTTTTAAAATGCAAATTTAATTTACAAAAAGTAAAGGTTTTCAAAAAGGACTTATCTGCTGTTTGCTCTTCCCAACATGTAAGCTAAAGATATCCTTAAAATATATTTTTACAAAAATGTGACAAGCTAGCCGGGTGTGGTGGCTCACGCTTGTAATCCCAGCATTCGGGAGGCTGAGACCGGAGGATCCGGGTTCGAGGCCAACCTCAGCTACCTAGTGAGGCACTCCGCAACTTAGTGAGACCCGGTTTCAAAATAAAGAATAAAAAAAAATAGGGTTGGGGGTATAGCTTGGAGGTAGAACGCCCCTGAGTTCAATCCCTAATACCACAAAAAAAAAAAAAAAAATGTGACAAGCTCCAATTTACTTAAGGAAACACCTTAAAGTAATGTAAATCCAGCCCACTTCTGGTTAGAGTTGCAGTGCTATCAAACAAATACAATTGAATGGTTTCCTTAGGACATTAATAGAATAGCCTCGGACTAGTTTCATTTCCAAATTCTGCCAATCTGTAGTTAGCAATTTATTGTATTAGTGCCTCACTTTCTTTGTCTGTACAATGTGAGGGTTGAGTTGGTCACCATAGGCCCTTCCAGAACAATCTAAATATGCATATAGTTATTATTTATTGAGGTTTGACTATTGTCAGATACTGTGTTAGGTGCTATCCTTAAACTATCTGGTTTAATTCTCACAACACTTCTGTAAGGTAGCTTTTATTAGAACGAGGAGCTGAAACAAAGCAAAAGTCCAAATCAGTCTGCAGTTTATGCCTACTATTCCAAGGCTCCCAAAGCATTTCTTGTGGATTTGGATCATGCTATCTCTGGAATTTGGATTTAGTACTCTCATTGCAACTTGCGAAGTTCACACTAATTAATTAATAAATCAGTTAATTAATTAAGGTCTGCACTACTGTGATGGAATATTGACTTTTAGATCCTTTTTCTGTCCACAATTGTGTGTTTCATGTCATCTGACAGGGGTCAGAGGAAGTCTCTAACAGCAGCTCACATATTCCCTGCTAAGCAAGAGGAGCTCCTACTTCCCCTCTTCTGTATCTCACTGTCTTCTTGGTCTTTTTCAAATAGACTATGCTCTTCCCTGCAACATAAAACTATGTAATGCTCAGTTCTGTTTATTGGGGAGGCAGACCCCATATATGTTCAAGTTATATGGATTTAATTATATATAAATCAGACATAGTTCAAATGGTTTTTTGTTTGTTGTAAAGTCTAAAATTAGATTGAAGTGTGTATACATGCATATTTCTGCTTTGTTTCTCGGTTTCTAAAAAAATTTTCTATTGGTTGACTCAGTCCAGTGTACTCTAGGAAAAAAAAATTGTTTGTTTATTCTTGGGGACAAATAATACGTTTTTTATTCCATATCTATGTACTTAATAAACTCTCGCTGTATGTGGAGGAATGGCTACTTCATGTTTTTTGACCTGTAAATGAAAGGACCCCAGAATCTACATCATCAAATGTAGTCCAAACTTGCCTGGAATATAAGACTTATTTACATCTTCTTGGGGAAGAATTTTGGAGTCAGAATCTTTGTTTTTCACATGCCTAATTATTTTTTATCTCATGCAGATATGGAAAACTCATCTTATTCTTACAAAGGATGTAGGAATCTCTTCTACAGCATCACCAGTAATTTGGGGTTTTAAGAAAAAGCACCACATTTTCCCCATTGTAGTCCATGGCAAGGGGGATTTGTTATAAGGACATATAGGACTCTTTTGGGAATTCTTTGTACTTTCAGTGAAGTGCAGCCAGGCCTCATGGAATGGAACGGAATCTCTGTGGTATCTCTTTCAAGATATTCTTACTTTTCTCTGTACGTAACTTCATTTTCCTCTTTCTGCTCATTAGGTTTCCCACACCTTCATGTCCACTGCCCATAAAAGCCCTTTGGTACCACTCACCTCACCTTCCCCTCCTTCCCAAGAGCCACTGATGCAGAATTTCAGTTTCCTAATTCAGTATTTCTGTATCCTCATTCATAAACTTAGTTCAGAGTCCTGGGACAGATCATCAGAGACATAACTGTGGGCAAACTATGGATACATTTATAAACAACACTCTAGACGGGTTTGCAGAAAGTCAGACTATAGCATCCTATCAGCTGATTATCATGATTTTGGAACTGTATCTCCAGGTTGTGTTTAACATTTGCTGAAAAACCACACAATTGTAATTTTGCATTATTGGTGAGATGTTTGAAACCAGTTTGCACTGAAGCTTATTCAGTTGTTGACAAACATTCTTCAGAATTTGAGAACTAGAGGTATGCAAATGATGAAACAGCAGCAATAGATGAAACGTATGAGAAAGCTTTGAATAGCAGAAAAGTTTTGTGTAGTCAGAGTTCCCAGATCTTTTGTTTTGGGGATTTAAATGTCCCTTCCATAATGTACTTGGTAACTATGAAAAAGGATAAAAAACCTAGAGGCAATAGTCAAAGTGAGACCTGCTTTACATAATCTCCATTGTTTAGAGTGGATCAGGGGCTTTCAAGGTCTTAGGGATCAAGTCAAAAGTTAAGATGCAAACATTTTTCATCCCATTTTTTAAATTCAGGTGAGCTGTTGTCCCTAATGAGGAACACAGAGAGACCTGGGATCCTTTGAAATCACCCCAGCTAATACTGTGCAGTCTGCACATACATAATATGGCTGTCCCTAACTTTCTCATTGAGCACACATTTCAATAAAAATAAAATTCCCTTCTGTCCAATCTCAGATTTACTTTTGTTCTGGGAAATGTCATAGAAGCAGAGGCAATGTTATTGCACTAAAAATAGTTCCATCAGACAAAAAAAAAAAAGCTTCTGGAGACTTGGCTCCAAAAGCCCACATGATGTCTGGTGACAAGTTCATTTGAGTTCAAATGATTAAAAATGTCACTTACAGGTAGAAACAAAAGATTGTATGAAATCTAGTTCACATGTTAATTACCCTTTGCTCTTCTGCCCTCTCCCTCTTTTGGGGGCCTTCCTTGTTTTGACCATGGGCAGGAAGGGCTCAAAAAAGCCAATCTTAAGAGGCAATTTTCTTCTAGTTGCAAATTTTGATGGATATTGAAGTTCAAGTTTACTATAGTGGATTTTTGGATTACTGAGGTTGAGGGTGAGCGTGTGTGTGTGTGTGTGTGTGTGTGTGTGTGTGTGTGTGTGTTACTAGGGGTTGAGATGGGGGGGGGTCTACCAATGAGCTACATACACCCCAGCCTCTTTTATTTTTAAATTTTTAAGCAGAGTCTCACTAATTTACCATACACTAGCCTAAAACCTTCTATTTTCCCATCTTATTTTCCTGAGTACTGGAATTATAAGTGCACCACTATACCTGGCTTTAGGTTGAGGTATTAAGTGTACAGATATTTTTAAGTGTGGACATTTGCATCTGGCTGCTGTTTCATACACTTGGGTATATTTGTGAAGTTTATTTGCTGTTTATTATTGTGAGGGCTAAAAAAGAAATACAAAGCAAAACTGTGTCTTTATTTCAAGTAATGTGTTTAGAGGGCAAAAGCCATCTCATAAAATGAAAGAACACAACTAAGGGCTGGACCACTAATACTAAGGGCCATAGGTATTTACAGAAGGACAATTCTGTAATGAATGAAACTTTGAAATATACTTGTTTTATAAGGCTTCCTGGAGGTGAGGTAATGAGACTATGAAAACTTTTAAATTCTACTCTTTCTTTTATATTATCTGTTTCTGGAAATCCATTTCCAACTAGATTTTAAAAATTCATTAAATTTATATACTTAGTTTTTCTTAAAATATTTTTCTGTTTTTTAAAAATCTTTTTTCTATTCAGCTTCTTAAAAGTATAAAATATAAGAAAAGGATAAAATTGAGCTACGCCAGAAGACATGAGGATAGATAGAATGTAGACATGAGGGACAAAACAAGAATGGCCATGATTAAAAGTCAGGTTCAAAGTTCACTTCCACATCCTCTGATCACAAACAGCGCAATGAAATCAAGTATTAGACCTTACCTGTGGGTCATCTGACTACCTCAACTGTGTGTCATATGTTTGATCGAACCCTCCATGTCATATCAATGAAGTACTAGTCTTTAAGTTCACAAAACAAAACCCCTGACAGGAAGAATCATTTGATATTTTCCATCAGGAATTAGGAAGAAAACAACCCCTAGTAGATAATAATTAATATATCCAGTGTCTAACCTGTCTCTCAGAGTGTGCACTTCTTTCCTTCTCTCAGCAAAATCAGTTTGTGCCTTATTGTGACTTATCCTTAAATTCCTTTCTGTGATGATATCAAGGACCCTCATGACCCAAGTTGAGGCCTAACTCCCCTTTGGGGCCCTCTGGAGGACTCTCCTTCCAGTAACAAAACTTTTCAGGAGGCTAGCTAATTGTTGCAATACTTGATGGTAAGATGCATGAGGGCAAACAATGAGCCTGTCATGTTCTTGCTGTTTTGCAGTGTCCGGCACAATACATATTACACAGGAGATATTTGGTTAATAATTGATTAAATGAACTGTGTTCATGGATGAGGCCTGCGATTTAGTGAGATGGAGTACAGTTTGAATAAGGACATTGAGATGGGAGACATCTATTCCACTCATAGATGTGAAGGTTTAAGGAGTAGGGAAAGTAGCATTATACAGCCAGAGAAAGATTAGGCCATAGAGGGTTTTGAAAGATCATGTGTTTGACCAGACCGACAAAACAGAGCCACTGAGTTTCATATGTAGGAAAATGATGATGAATGCTTTTAGAAAAAAGAAAAGTAACTTACAAGATTATTTAAAATGAGTTGGAAGGAGCAGAGTGGCCAGTTACTTTTTTGTGAGTCAATAAGGCATAGACTCAGGTGATGAAAGTTGAAAAATTAAAAGTCATTAAAAAAGACAGACATCAGGGCATAGTGGCAGGATAGAAATAAAAGGCTGAAGGAGAAGAAGGAAGTAAAGTCTGGGAGACTGAAAGAACAGAGCTGGTATTGAAGGGGAGGGAGCTGTTGGGAAGGGAGCTAGTTCCGATGAGTGGAAGTTTGGGAAAGAAAAGTGCTTGCCTCAGTTCCTGCTAGAAGAAATGGTAGGACACCCCCTGTAGGTGGCTGGATTTATATAAGCTGAGAAGAATGAGAGGTCAGGTCAGGTTTAGATCCCAGAGGCATTAACATGGTGGTGACAGATTAAGTCATGTAAGGGTGGAGAGAGAGAGAGAGAGGAACAGGAGACAGGGATCCCTGGGGCCCAAACCAGGCCAGCAACTGGTCACCTGCATGAAATTCACTTAATGAGTCTTTGGAGAAACTAGGGGACATTTCACATCTCTGTATCTCCAGCATCAAGTACTTATAGCAGAAGTACTCAAGAGCTGTTTTTATTATTTTGTGGTACTGAGGATTGAACCCAGAAGCACTCTACCAGTGAGTTGCATTCCCAGCCCTTTTTATTTTTAATATGAAGACAGAGTCTGCCTATGTTGCTGAGGCAGGCCTTGAACACACGATCTTCCTGCCTCAGCCTCTAGAGTAGCTGGGATTACAGGTGTACACCACTGTGCCTGACTATGAAGAACAATTTTCTAAAAGGAGTTTGATTCCTGCCTGCATCATCCAGGGTAATCTGAGAAGCTCAAGAGGTTAAGCATGTGAAGTCCTCACTGAGGAAGCAGTGACATTTGACCTTTTCCTTTTAGCTGCATCAATGATCCATTTTCCCTCTCCTTCTCTGTGTGCCACTGTCTTGTTATGGAAAAAAGAATAAGCAAGATGTTAGGATATTTCTGATGTGGGTTTTGCTTGTAAAAGAACAAGTTGAGAACACTAGCATTCTTTTTTTTCTTAAACAACAAAAAGAAACAAATTTGACAGCAAACTTGTCAAGTATTCACAGTGTGTTGGGTGCTGTGTGGGACCTAAAGAAACAGTCCTATCCTTGTCCTTTATAATCAAGTGATGATAGTAGCTATGAAAGCCAGCTCTGACCCTGGTCCTCAGGCTTCATCATTCTTTGTTGATGGCATTCTTCTTCTATTATGGAGCAACAGTATTGCATCTAGCAAGCTGGCTTTCTAATTTGTGGTCCTTGGGAGTGGCTCTTTCACATATGCAAGCATCCAAGATTCTATTTTTTTTTTTTTTTTTGCGGTACTGGGGATTGAACTCAGGGGCATTCTACCTCCGAGCTACACCCCCAGCCCCCTTTTTTTATTCTTTATTTTGAAACAGAGTCTCACTGAGTTGCGGAGTGCCTCACTAGATAGCTGAGGCTGGCCGCGAACCCGGATCCTCCGGTCTCAGCCTCCCGAATGCTGGGATTACAAGCGTGCGCCACCACGCCCGGCTTCCAAGATTCTATACTAGCCGATCTCCATCAGACTATGATTATCCTGACTTTCAAACTACACAGATTTTTAAAAGCCATGAAATGTTTTTTTTTTAAATGTGGATTTTCTGTAAGCATTTGCTTTATTAACTCTCTATACATCCTGTCAAGTAGATGTCTGCAATGTGTTTGCTTATGAAATTCCTAAAGACTCGAAGCTGCCAGAATATTTCCTCTGCTTTTTCCTCCTTCCCTTTTCCTTACCAGGCCTTGAAGCCTATGATTGTGTGCTTTGTACCAAGACATCCTGGGTGGACACAAGGTTTTAAATGACCCCTTTCTTTGCAGGTAGGTTGGCATACAGAATCCTGCTGGCTAAAAGGATGATCACATATGCTCAGCCTAGGGCAGGACAGCCCACTCTGAATTGCTTATTCATCCTTCCTTCCAGGGCTGGCGTCTCAGCATTCTACTCAGCACCCAGTCAGTTGGGATGGTTTTATTTGCTGCTTCTTGAAGAGTTTCTTTGTCGAAAGGCAAAATCAAAAAGTTTATTTTTTCATTTTCTTTTATCTCCTACATTTTTTTTCTTTGACAGAGAGTAAATTCAGAACTCAAAGCCCTTTGACATTCTTGGGCTTGGCATCTTTCCTTAGGGCCTGCTTGTCCTGTTTCTGTATTTATACTGCTGTGGACACCCTGGCCTCTTTCTCCCAAACAACATGTGATACTTTCAGCTCAGACTTGGCTATTTGCCTCTGGAGGGCTCAAACACTCAAAGGCTATGTTAAGAGGTGTGTTAAGGAGCTGAAAGGGACCTGTTTCTTTGGGCCAGGCTTCTCCCTGCACATCACATACGACTCTGTGATATATAGTTATAATAGCACCAAATTAGGGCACAATTTGCATGATATATTTTACCTATAAAGTGGAGAAGTCATGTTTTCTTTATAAATTCTAGTCTGGAGAATGGATTGAGGGAAAGAGACAATAGAAAGTACCTGCAGTTTGTCATTCATTAATTCATTAATTCATGCATTCATGCATTCCATGTACATTTACTGAGTATCCACAACTGTCCAGCAACTAGGGATTCAGAATTAAAGCTTGATTCCATTGGTAGTATGGTATAGCACGCTACAGTCTAGGGAAAGGCCTTAGATTTTGGAGTCAGAAGATCTTGGTTTAAGTCTTGGTTTTAACACCAGTCGAGTTGGAAAATCATTATGAGTGCAAAATAAAGGGGCACAAAGGAAGGCCTGGCTATTTTGACCTGCGACTGTTGAGGAAAGCTTCAGCAGGGTAAGCTATATTTGAGCTGGCTCTCAAAGAATGAGACGTGGTAAGCTGAGGCTGGACTCTAAGTAAACTGAGTAACCACAGGAAAATCATATGTAATGAAAAGATGCAACATCTCTAGGGAGTAGGGACCTCCCTGGGAGGGTCAGCACATTCAGTGCGAATGTAGGAACTTAAGGTTATTGTTGGAAAGCTGGGTTGGCATCAGGTTGGGAAAGCCCTTTTGAGTGCTTTGCAAGGGAGCTGAGACTTCATTCTGCTGCCAGGGACACTCTAACTTCAGTTTTTAATTAGATGTGTCAGATTTGCATTTTATAAGCTCACAAAGCAGCTCTGAGATGAGTTGCAAGGACTAGGCCCCAGAGGAGAAGGAGGGAGACAGGGGGCTTTATCCTGGTCCAGGGAAGAGATGAGACATGATTATTTTTCCTGTCTATTTCCATAGAGTACTGATCCTTCTGCTTCAAGGCAGATTTAGTGAACGTGTGTGGATGGGTAGGTGTCAGGTGGCTGTGCCACAGGGAGTGAGCAGTCCTAGGGGAGCAGACTGGAAAGTAGCCCCTGGGTGCTTTTCGTGTCAGTCTCCTTTCCAAGGCCAGAGTGCTAGTCTACTGGGGGGCATGTCCTTGACCCAGACAGCATTTGAAGGCACTCACTTTTCTCTTTGTGAGCCTTTGAACCTCTTTTAAGTTAAGATATTCCTTCTGATACAGAATATTAGTCCCATATGGAGTATGTGTTCTTGTCATTAGAGTCTGTGGGGATTCATTCCTGGCCAAAGCTGTCATTGGACTTGGCTGGAAGCTGCTGTTGTTACCTTTGCTGACACTGCTAGTGTACTAGCAAACCCGAAGAATAAATGTAGTGATAACCACAGTTCCAGTCAGGGATAATTGATGGAATAATAGTATTATCCTTTGCAAAGTTAGAGGAACGGATGCTTGGCCTGGTCATTGTGATATGGTGGCGAAGTGGGTATTTTTTGTAGGGTTGTGTAGAGATTGAATGGTGCCACCAGGGAGAGTGAGGAGTTCTGTTATGGTAACTAGAGGGGAAAAGGAACAAAGAAAATATGGTTCCCTAAATTTATGACATTTTATTTATGTAATGAAAATCTCTAAGTGGAAGCAATACTGGACCCACTGTTAGGAAACATGTCTAGTCTACATTTGGTATGGACTTGAGTCACCCAATCTTTTGTGCTTGAGATATTCCATCTGCCTTTTAGAGAAATTATTCTCTAATCCTGCTCTGTGGACAAAAATAGAGGAAGCAACGTTCTAATGCTTTCAGTGGTAATGATTAGAAATACTATTAAAAATAGGCATCCATGTCAATCCAGCCAGTGAGAGCACTAACTTTCAGAAGACAAAATAGTTTTGATCTGTGGAGTGGCATTAATATCTACCTTCCTGGATTTCCATAATGATCATGTTTGATATGTAAAGGAATACATACATCACCTGGCATATGTATGTATGTATATATACATATATATGTGTGTGTGTGTGTGTGTGTGTGTGTGTGTGTGTGTGTGTATGTGTGTGTTAGAAGCTTTTCTGTCTGCTCTATTCATGCCCTCTCTAGGAAGCCCAGTTTCAATCCGTATGTGAGTGGTTGCCAATTTAATGACCACAGATTTACTCTGACACTGACTTAATCTCTTTGAGCTGTAAGAAGTAGAATTATATAGGAATGTCATGGTCTCAGTAGGAAGCTATGATAATTATAATGGGAACTACTTGGGGCTTACATATCCTGTAATCCCAAATTAACCATCTCTTCCAGTATGGCTTGTATATCTTCCTATACAAACCATTGTTAAGGACACATCTGTTATCACTATCCTCTGGAACTAAATACAAAGGCAAGAATTCTTTAGGTTAGCTCTGAAAATGAACTTCACATTGCAGGACCTGGTCTCTCTCTACTCAGGGATTGTCCTTCAACGGCTCCCACTTACAGGTTAAAGTCCAACATGTTCAGCATGACATAGAAGGTCACCTATGGGAAGGTTCCAGCCTTCCTGCCAACCTCAGTATCATCAGTTTTATCTTCAGACCAAGTATTCCAGCCAAACTAGGGTACCTTAAAGTTTACTGAATGGGCCAGGCAATTTTGGCTCCTGCAGACATGGAATGTTCTCCCACCCTCCTACCCAAACCACCTTAAACATCATCACCTCCATGAGGCCTCCCGACTCCATCACATTCCAGTTTGAGTGATATCTCCTTTCTTTATGGTCCCATTATAGTGTGTACATCATCCCCTTGCAGTAATTACCTTACTAATGTTCATTATTTGCATGCTTATTTGTCTCTGATCTATGAGCTCCTAGAGGACAGAGATTACGTCTGTAGAAATTGGCTGCATCTCATCTGATTGTCCTTTCAGAGCTAAGTGTTATGAAAAATTAAAAAAGGCAAATTTGCTGTGTTGTTTACTAGATTACCCACTTTCCCCCTTTTTCTTGATACCAGAAAGCTCACAGCAAAATTTAATCATAGTATATGGGAATCAATGATCTCTATCTCCACATTTAATTTTTCTTGCCATTTACTTCCCATTTTGCCTTATTTTTACCTATTATTTTTACATTTTTCTATTCATGTGAGGAATGACTTGCAGTTTACATTAAAAACCACCATATTAACATTCAAGGTTCCTCTGACTTGGAAAATTTAACCAAACTTTTCAAGGTATAGGGTATTTGGCACTTTGCCATGTTTCTCTCTCTCTCTCTCTCTCTCTCTCTCTCTCTCTCTCTCTCTCTCTTTTGTAAAAACATTATTGAGGTATAGTTTACATACTGTATGGTTAATGTGTTCAAAGTGTATATAATTCAATGATTTTTAGAACATTCATAGAATTGTGCAATAATCACTGTTATTGAATTTTGAACACTTCCATCCCCTAAAAAGAAATCTTGTATTTGTTATCAGTTATTCTCCATTTCTCCCCTCTCTCCTCTGAGGGGAGATTTCTGGGCTAAGAGATGCTTGCTTTAAAGGGGATTCCAGAGCTCCTCATCTCTTTAATGGAAGCATGTTCCCAGCACTTTTACCATTGGCACAAAACCAAGCTGATTATCTAAAGTAGGCTTCTCATTTTACAAATTGAAAAACAAATGTTCAAAATGATGCAGTAATTAGCCTTGAGTCTCATAGCTAGTTAATGGCAGAATGGAAGTTAGAATCCAAGTCTCCTAATTCTTTGGGCAGTGACTTTCCTCCACATCTATCTTTCTTCCCTACTTTCACATCTGGTATCTGGCAGATCCTCAGCACAGCCAAGAAATACACCTGGAAGTGGAGAAGGAGACCAAAATCTAGAACTATGCTTTGAAAAGCTCTTAAGAACAAACATTTATATGACTACATAGTTGAAATGATACAAAAAAGACATGGTGAACTTCCTCATTAGAGTGTCTTGTTACTAAGATTTAAAAAAAAAAAAAACCTCTTAATTCTTCCTTTTAAAAGACATTGTTGTCATGGAACTACAAATCACGGATAAGCTAGTTGTAAACAAATGTCAACACATGGGGGGAGCTGGCTCGATAGGAATTCTTGTGAAAAAAATACCAAAGGAATTTATTACCATTATCCTAACATCTGTTAGTATTGAAATTCAACTAGTAAACTATTACTCCTTTCCTGGGCTATGGATATAGATCAAATGCTGTTGTTCTGATGATGAGAGAAAGTAGTTCCATTGTACTCTGCACTTTAAGACCATATTCAAAATCCTGTTCCCAGCTATGTGCATTACTTCAGAGAGACCCCATGCATGTGTTCAGATAGAGGAATTTAGGAGTGTGGAAGGAAGAGAAGACAGGATGGCAGTAAATGGATGAGGTTTCAGAGCGGGAGCTTTGACTCAACCTAAGGAAGACATTCCTAGAAGGACTTACCAAGGGTAGATGACTATTGGTCAAAGATACTGGAGAGAGACTTCCTGTACAGGGAGGTGAGGACTGGAACAACACCATCTTTATTCCACCATGAGAGATTATGACTCAGAGGTCGGGGTCTGAGCAGAGATTTCTTTTTTTTTCTGAGCAGAGATTTCTAAGACAAGCTCAAAAACATGAAGCCATGGAGTCAGGAGAAGAGAAACACCACAATTTGGGTTAATAGGATTGGCAGGAGACCACCAAGAGAAAAGGGTCTTCAGGTCTTACTTACCTGATTTCTTTATGTGGATTGCTTTGTTCTTGGTTTATGGGTTAATTCCTGCATGCCTAGTTTATCTACTTTTTTTTTCCACCAAAAAGGAGAGAAAACACAATCGAATCCAACAAAGCACATTCTAAAAATAGATTATTGTAGTTGTACTTAAAAATCTCTCTCTTACCAATTTTTTAATATACTCCATATTTTAAACTCTAGGAGGTTTTATTTTTTTTTATCTTTCATTCTATTGCAGATTGAACCCAGGACCTCACACATGCCAGGCAAGTGATCTACCACTGAGCTGCATTTCCAGCCTTTTTAAGTTTTATTTTGAGATAGTGGCTCCCTAAGTTGTCCAGGCTGGCTTTAAACTTGTGACCTCTTGACTCAACCTCCTGAGTAGCTGAGATCACAGGCATGTGTCACCTTACTGGCTTCAAGAATTTTGGATCACTTCCTGGCTACTCTGTAAGTCCTTATCAAGAACATAGAACACATCAAAGAAAACTCGGTTAGTTGAAACCTACTAGGGCGGAAGCAGAAGGGATGAACTTATTTGCAGGGGCAGGTGTTATGGCCTTCTCAAGCTTTTCTCCAAGCTGGTAGATTTCAAAGATATTGAGATTTCAAGGATAGTTTGCCGTTTTTGAAATAAATTAAGTGCCAACACTTATGTGTGGCAAGATTAAATGTTTCCCAGGTGTTGTATTTGGTCACTTTGCTGATTGTCATGACTAGAGAATAGGGAAGGAGAAAATGAAGGTATATCAAATCTTTATTAGATGTAAATTCCAACTTGTGTATAAAAGATTGCTCCACTGGTCGAATGGAAAATTGGATAGAAATATTATACCCCAAACATGTCAAGCTAGTCATTATTACAAATGGTAATAACAATAATTTAAAAATATTACTAAGAATGGTACTGGAATTCTATATGGGTTGAGTTGGTCAGGAGTGTCTCTACCCAGGAGAG
>PVLC010031497.1:0-18759 GCA_004027655.1 Graphiurus murinus
TCTGAAGCGTCTTTACTGACCTCTTTTTTTGAAGATCGGTCTAGTGATGTGAGAGGGGTGTTGAAGTCTCCCAGTATTAGTGTATTGGGATCTATGTGTGATTTTATATCATGTAGAGCTTGTTTCATGAAAGTAGCTGCACCTATGTTTGGGGCATAGATGTTGATAATTGTTATTTCCTCTTGCTGTATTGTTCCTTATACTAGTAAAAAGTGACCTTCTTTGTCTCTTTTGATGAGCTTAGGCTTGAAATCTAATTTATCCGATATCAAAGTTGCTACTCCTGCTTTTCTTCGAGTTCCATTGGCATGAATTACCTTACTCCAGCCCTTCACCGCTTTGGAGTTTTTTTGGTTTTGTTTTGTTTTGTTTTGTTTTGTTTTGTTTTGTTTGCAGTACTGGAGATTGAACCCAGGGGCATTCTACCTCTGAGCTACACCCCCAGTCCTATTTTTTTATTTCTTTATTTTTGAAACAGGGTCTCACTAAGTTGCAGAGAGCCTCACTAAGTAGCTGAGGCTGGCAACAAACTCATCCTCTGGTCTCAGCCTCCCAAGTCCTGGGATTACAAGCGTGCGCCACCACGCCTGGCTACAAATTCAGTTTTTAAAAAAATTAACATTAACCATATAGTAGTCTTCTATACAAATATTTACAAAAATGAGGAGAAAAACTATAAAGATATTTGATTATGCAAACTAAGAAGAAATCATATTCATGCTGCTATTTATACCTAAATCAAGCACTAATTATTCTGGTAAATTAATAACTAATAGATTATAGTAGAGTACTAACTCAAAGTACTGAATAGAGCCAGGTGCACCTATAATTCCCAGTACTTGGGAGGCTGAGACAGGAGGATATCACAGGTCCAAGACCAGCCTCAGCAACTTAGAGAGCCCCTATTTCAAAATAAAAAATAAAATAAGGTTGGGGGTGTGGCTCAGAGGTAGAGAGAGAGAGAGACTGACTGACTCTGACTGAACTCACTTTTTTTTTTTTTCAGTACTGGGGATTGAACCCAGGGGCAGTCTACCTCTGAGCTACACCCCCAGTCCTATTTTTAATTCTTTATTTTGAAACAGGGCCTCACGAAATCGTGGAGGGCTGCACTAAGTAGCTGAGGCTGGTCATGAACCTGGATCTTCCTGTCTCAGCCTCCCAAGTACTGGGATTACAAGTGTGCGTCACCCTACCCAGCTGGATTCACTTTTATAACAATCCATTCCTGTTCTAAAACCCTCTCTCTTTCTCTCTCTCTCTCTCTCTCTCTCTCTCTCTCTCTCTCTCTCTCTCTCTCATATCTGTCTCTCACCATGTGATGCCTTCTGCCATGTTACGATGCAGCAAGGAGGCCCTCACCAGATGTGACCTCTCAATCTTGGACCTCCCAGCCTTCAACACTTCTATTGTCCATAATTTTCCCAGTCTGTGGTATTCTGTTATAGCAGCAGAAAACAGACTAAGAGACCTATTATCCCACGGATAGAGAGAAGATACAACAAAGATACCAGTGCTCATCTTTGTGTTTCCAAGCTGACTTTCCTGTCTTAAGCAAGAAAATAATTGTGAATGTCATTAAAGAAAGAGAAAATCATTTTCTCAATCTTTTTGGTTCTCACTTATCAAAAGCTAGATCTGAAAGACTGAATCACACAGTTTTATGAAACAGAAGATCTGGTCAGACATGAAAAAGAATGTGGAAGCTCTCTCATTCTAGCCCCAAGGAACTATTGGAAGAAGGGGCTGATGAGTGAGAGAGACAGATAAGATACATGTCTTTATCTCCCTTCTTGAGGCTTCACATAAATTAGGAGCTGTATTAGCTTCCAACTAACACGGTTATTTGGAAAACACTGAAAGCAAAGAAACTTTGATTCCATTTATCTTTGAGACTCTAGGAAAAAATAGCTTCCTAGGCTGCTCTGCAGGAAACTTTGGAGTGGAAACAGTATAATCTTGGCATTGCTGTGTAAATATGGCTGTGTCAAAGACTGATGGGCCAGCCCTGAGTTTGCCATGATGAAGAGAAAGATGATCTTGTAGCAGAGGCTGAGGTGTGGACAGATGATGTCTGGCACTGGATAGAGGGTATAGCTGAGACTTAGGAGCCTAAAGAACCATCAAGGACCAAAGTGTGGTTAAGGCATCCTGAGAGAACCATGGACCTTAACCAAGCTGAGAAACTTATTGACTACTGACTACATTTAGAAATCCACAGAGATGTCCAAAAGATGACCATGCATGGGACTGGTCACCATTCCAGACCAGTTATTTTGGAGCAATTGACAGCAAGTAGGCAAAGGCCACTAGAAGGTTCCAAAGGCCCCATCTCCCGCCACAGATAAGCACATATACAACATTCTCACCTCCATCAACTGCTCCTGAGTATTATCTAAAAACTGGGCATTTACTAAAAGGGACTGTTGACATTGTTGACTCACTTCATCTTACTATCTTATTAGTTGAAATATAAAGCATTTTTCTAAATCCCCAGTAGGTAAGACCTCATAAGGAAGATTATATCTCTAATAAAAAATAGAGTAAGTTTATTATGGATAAATTTGTAATCCCCTACAAGAATCAAAAAGGAAAGCTATATTAAATGTTTATATCAATTATAAGATGCATTCTAATTTCAGAAATGTTAAAAATGTGAAGTAGAGAATGTAGGAAAATGTGTCCAAATTAAAGAAAAATAATTTCCTGTAAATCAGGGCCAAAGATACAAAATGCCCCACACCATTAAAAAAAAACTCATCTTCAAAATCAAAAACCACATTTATTAAACCTTAATTTGTAAAACATTCACTACAATGAATAGACGATAGATAGATAGATAGATAGATAGATAGATAGATAGATAGATAGATAGATAGATAGATGAATTCAACCATAATAGATTTTTTAGAAAACATAGAATGGGCAAGCTTTGGACCAAGAGGCAGAACAGTGCTCTACTGGCTGACAGCACAGCAGTTCTTACATTATAATCACCTGGGAGCTTTTAAAACTACTGCGTGGTCCTACTCCCAAAGATTCCAATTCAACTGATTTTGCAGGAGGCCTGGGCATCAGGATTTTTAAAAGCTCCCCAGGTGGCTTTAATGTGTGGCCAGGGTTGAAAACCACTGGGCTAACAGAATCTCAACAGAAACAGGAATTTTCTGAAGTGCCTGCTCAACAGTCTTCCCCAAATGAGGCTTTCATATCTTACAGGGCTTGTCCACAAAGCATTCCATCATAATTTATATCACAGGAGGTTCTTGACTGTGTGTGAGATATTACCCATTTCTTTCTCTTTCTTAGCCAGTGAGTACAGAATATCTCCATGAGAAAATGGTCAGTCTAGAATAGGGGTCTGTAATGATACCTAGGGCCAAATCTGGCTACTTGCCTACTTTAGATTATAATAAAGTTTCATTGGAACACAGCCACACTCATTTGTTTACATGTTGGCTATGGCTGCTTTCACAGTAAAATAGCAGGTAGTTACAACAGAGACTCTATGGCCATCAAAGCTGAAACTATTTACTATATGAATCTATACAGAAGTTTGCTGACTATTCGTCTAGAGTTGTGGAGTTTTCAAGCTGCAATAGTATCTCCTGAGGCTAGCTGGGTGTAATAGCCCAGGTGACTCTATGAAATAGCTCAGGCGATTCACCAGATCTGGTAATAGCCCAGGCGACTCTATAAAAGGTAGAGTCCATCTCAAGCAGTGAAAATGATCACATCTGGGGAGATATGGACTCTTCTATCCTTTCAGCAAGATGAACCATGATTGCTCCCATCAATCTAGCATTTTCCACTTAAAGGGAAAGTGGCTCTGGACTTATCAGTCTACACCACCTGGCTACCTATCAAATCAGTTTATAAGAGAAAAGTCATATCCCAAAGTTAATTTAGAAATGGATATCTGTGCAATCAGTCTGAATTCATGAAGGAAAAGATTAGCTGTGATTGAAAGATAAAATATTAACGGAAGTGGAGCAGATGGGGAGCGGGGGGGGGGGGGTGTCAGAGAACCCAGAACAGGACAGCAACAGTGGAGTGAATAGAAAGAAAATCCATCTGATAGAACAGTTAAAGGACTAGGAAGCAAGCACAGTGGCTGACACCTGCCCATTGATAATCTCAAAGCTACCAGATTAAAGGTGGAGGCATCCTTGTATGCTTGCCACACATGTTCCAATAAGACTCGAACTATTTTAATTAATTAGCTATGAGTTTTTCTTACCCTTATTTTAATTTAAGGAGTGGCTTCCTTTTTCTTAACTATTTTTTCTCAAAAAAATGCTATAGCTTAACAACTTTCTCATAGGATCAATTTTATGGCAGTAAAAGAATACAGAAATTGAAGAATTCACTTTATTAGAATCAACTTGGCTATACTGAATCAATCGCCTTAAGCTTTAAAACATTATTGAGGCAGAATTAAGTTTATTTCTTCACCTTAGCATAAAAAATAACATCCTTAAACTTATTAATCCTTGACCCCCTAGGTATTTAAAAGATATTTCGAATTTTGGATTAAAGATGACAGAGTAGAGGGAGGTAGCATGTTTGGGTTGCTCCAAGACTCAGAACTCAGCCAGCAGGAAGACTGCTTCTTAGCACAAAAGAAAAGCAGTGAGAACTCAACAGAAGAAAGTCAAAATGCAGAGGAATTAGATGCAGCACAAATAGTAGAGGACAGAAAAGAGATCCATCCATCTCACCTGGTGAGCAAAGAGAGGCAGTGGCATCTTGGTGACCCCGCACAGGGGCTGGCGGCTGCCTGAACTGAGGGCCCTGAGACAACTCCAAGAAAGAAGCAGAATCTTTTTGAGCCACTGACTACAAAAAACTATCATCAAAAGCATTCTCCTTCTTCTCCTCATACTTGAATACCTCAAGACTCGACTCCTTAGACTGCCCAGGTAGACTGTGCAGTGAAATCTTGTGGCTGCAGCTGAACTCAGCCAGAGAAATTTCAGGAACTTCCTGCAGGGACTCCAGTGACTATATCCCACCTCATCAAGACCACTGTGAATCTACAAACCAACAAGCCAGACTGCACAGCAAAATCCTATGGCTGCAGCTGAACTCATTCATCTGCAGGAACCTTAGCAGCACTAGCCAAGACTATGAGTTTACAAAGCTTCCCAGAAGGAGCATGAAGAGCTTCAGGGACTAGCATGGCAATGGACAGATCTGTGGGGTCTCCAAGTTGGCAAATCATACCTGCAGAGGTGGGGGTGGTGACTATAATTGGACATAACAGAAGTGTGAATTAGCAGACTTTCCCTAGGGACATTCAGGCAGGAGGGACCTAAGGTCTGCAGTTCAGTGTGCCCCTGCAGGATTGCCAGTAATCACCACAGGACCACCAGCAGTGGTGTTTGTGGGTTGAAATAACTCAGTCAACCCTGCTGCAGGCTTGGAAGACTATAAACTTACACCTACTGGTGATTGGGTGCTACAAGCATCAAAGCCAGAGGCCAACAAGGTCACACATAAGCACAGCCTCCTAGAGCAGCAGGAGTGTCCCTGGCGCTAAACAACTGAGCCACCCAAGCTCCACGCTCAGAACAGTATATTCTCTTCCTGCCAGAGCTTGGAGCCTGAAAACTGGGAGGCCAAGGGATAGCAGGGGTTCACATGACCACAACTACAGGCTGAGAACTCAACACTCTCAGCCAGCAGAATTCAGGTCTGGCATACAAACAGGGCAGTGTCTGTCATAGCTACACATGATTGCAACCAGCAGATCAGCAGTGGTGTCTCTAGGCCATCAAAGCTAAGCCAGCAGGGCCACAAGCTCAGAACAGAATAATCTCTGACTCTGCTGAGCTAAGCCTAGTGACCATAGAGGCTGGAGGTCAGCACTCTGCTGAGTTACACCAGTTCACAACCAGCATAGCAGAAGTGGTGTCTATGGGGCAATAAATCCCAACCAGCAGGCTGCAGGCTCTGAATAGAACATCATAGTCTCTGGCCCTACAGAGTCTGGGCATGGAGAGCACAGTGACCTGCAGCTGATCAGAGACTCCTTTTGCCTACACTAAGAACAATAACTTGTTATAAGAGTCTCTGGTTTGGGAGGCTGAGACCGGAGGATCCGGGTTCGCGGCCAGCCTCAGCTTCCTAGTGAGGCACTCCACAACTTAGTAAGACCCGGTTTCAAAATAAAGAATAAAAAATAGGGCTGGGGGTATAGCTTGGAGGTAGAATACCCCTGGGTTCCACCCCTAGTACCGCAAAAAAAAAGAGTCTCTGGGGAACAAACTCAAAAGTGTGATTACATGAGACAGATTCATATAGGCAAATATATACCCCCAGGATAGACCTTATTATAAAGGGATAACAAATAGACACAGGACTCTCATACAAATAGAAAGAGGATACTAAGACAACATAAATACAAACCTGAGAATTCTGAAAATATGAGAATGAAGATCAGCAAGGAAACAATAAACTCCCACAACTCAACAACAAGGGCGATCACCTATGCTGAGCTACAGGAAATGCCAGAAGGAAAAATCAGAATTTTTACTTTCAATATGATCAAAGGCCTCAGAAATGAAATCAGAGAAAGTGTATAGGAAATGAAAGAACATATGAATAGAGAAATTGAGGCCCTAAGTAAACACCAAAAAGAGGCTTTTAGCAAAACAAAGGAGTCAATAAATGAATTACAACCTCAATAGAAACCACTTCTGGCCAGCTAGACCAGATGGAAAATAGAATCTCACTCTTGGAAGATAGCTTATTCAAAACTGACCAGTCAATAATATAGAGAAGACAATACAACAATATGACCAGAACATCTAAGAAATATGAAGTAATATGAAATGAGCTAACTTACAGATAATAGGTATTGAAGAAGTCTAGAAGCACAAACCAAACGTATTAGAAACTTCTTCAGAGAAATAATATCTGACAATTGCCCAAACATAGAAAAAGCCTTGGACATCCATGTACAGCAGACATACAGAACACCAACAAGACAAAATCAAAGAACTCCATGTCACATAATAATCAAAACAACTAACATAGAAGCCAAAGAAAGAATCTTAAAAGCATCAAGAACAAAAGAACTGGTGACATTCAGGGTCAAAACAATAAGAATCACTCCAGACTTCTCAACCCAAGTCATGAAAGCCGGACGAGGTTGTATGACGTATTCCAGATCCTGAAAGAAAACAACTTCCAACCAAGACTGCTATATCCAGAAAAGATATCATTCAAATTATGGAGAAATAAAATCCTTCCAAAACAAGTAGAAACTAAAAGAATTCATGACCACCAACTCAGTACTAGATAAAATACTTAAAGAAATAAAACTTGAAGAAAAATTTTAAAATACCAGAACCAGAGAAGGGACAAATTCTACCATATGGGCAACTAAGTGAAAGAGAAATAATACTATATCAAACAAAATATAACTCAAAATTACAGGAAATAAAAGTCACCTCTCAATAATAACATTGATTGTCAAAGGTCTAAATTCCTCAATTAAAAGGCATAGGCTGGCAACGTGGATTAAAGAACATAATCCAACTACATGTTGCTTGCAAGAAGCTTATGTTACAGGCAAAGATATTCATCTGCTAAAGATGAAAGGATGTAAAAAGATACACCATGCAAATGGAGACCAAAAACAAGCAGAAGTAGCAACATTCATATCCAACAAAGCAGACTTTATGCTAAAACGTATAAGAAACAAAGCATATGGAGAAACAAATGACCCAGAATAGCCAAAGCAATTCTCAGCAATAAGAATCATGTAGGAGGCATCACAATTCCCAATTTCAAATTATACTACAGAGCTATAGTAATAAAAAATAGCATTGTATTGCCACAAAAATGGACACATAGACCAATGGAACAGAATAGAAGATACAGAAACAAATCTAGCCAGGCGTGGAGGCGCACGCTTGTAATCCCAGCATTCGGGAGGCTGAGACCGGAGGATCCGGGTTTGAGGCCAGCCTCAGCTACCTAGTGAGGCACTCCGCAACTTAGTGAGACTCATTTTCAAAATAAAGAATAAAAAATAGGGCTGGGGGTATAGCTCGGAGGTAGAATGCCCCTGAGTTCAATCCCCAGCACCAAAAATTAAAAAAAAGAAACAAATCTATACATTTATAGCGAATTGATTTTTGACAAAGGTACCAAATACATATGTTGGAGAAATGACAACCTTTTCAACAAATGGTATTGATAAAAATGGTTATTCATTTGTAGAAAAATGGAATTAAATCCTTACCTCTTGCCATGTACAAGAGTCAAAATCAAATGGACTAAAGACCTGGAAATTAGACCAGAGACTTTGAAATTACTAGAGAAGGGAATAGGTCCAACACTCCAACATATAGGCACAGGTAAACTTCCTCAATCAGACACCCAAAGCTCAGGAAATTAAAGCAAGAATTAATAAATGGGATGGCATTAAATTAAAAAGTTTCTTGTCATCAAAGGAAACAAACCATCAAGAATCTAAAGAGAGCACCTACATAATGGGAGATCTTTGCCAGCTATCCCACTGATATAACACTAATATCTAGAATATACAAAGTACTTAAAAGACTCCATACTAAAAAAGCAAATAACCCAATCAAGAAATGAGCAATTGAACTAGAGAGACACTTCCCAAAAGAAGTGTCTATTACTTCACAAAAGAAGTTTCAAATTATGGAACTTCACAAATGACCAATAAATACATGAAAAAAATTCAACATCATTAGCAATCAGGGAGATGCAAATCAAAACTATACTCATATTTCATCAACCCCAATAAGAATAGCAATCATCAAGAAGTCAAACAACAATAAATGCTGATGAGTATATGGGAAAATAGGAGCTCTTATACACAGTTGGTGCAATTGCAATTAGTGCAGCCTCTATGGAGACCAGTGTGGATATTTCTCAGAAAATTAGGAATAGATCCACCATATGATCCAGCTATATTACTCCTGGGTATCTTTCCAAAGGGACTGAAATCAGAAAATTATAGTAATATGTGCATATACATGTTTATAGTAACACAGTTCACAATAGCCACATTATGGAACCAACCTAGGTGTCCATCAACAGATGAGGAAACTACAAAATTATGGGATATACACACAATGGGATTCTACTCAGCAATCAAGAAGAAAATAATGTCATTTCCAGGAAAATGGATGAACTTGAAGAACATTATACTAAATAAGATTAGCCCATCACAGAAACTGAAAGGTTATATGTGTTCTCTCATATGCAAAACTAGGGAGTCATTTCAGATAATGGAGGAGAAACTTTGGTGGAGCCAGGGAGGTGGTCTAGGGGAAGGGGAGGGGGCAGATAGGAGGATCAATGAAGGAATCACTTCCATTGACATTAGGTACATTCGTGAGAATATCAATGTCCATCTCAATACCTTGTCTGGGGAAGGAAGGGGAGTGGGGAGGAAGTGGGGGAAAGTCTGCCAAGTGCTGTGCGCATGTATATCACTATCACTGTGAACCACATTATGATGTGAGACTATAATGCACCAATTAAAGTGTAAAATAAATATCACAGAAAAATAAAATACTTAACTTACTAACTTCAAAGGTTACTTGAAAGCCGGGCTTGGTGGCGCTCACTTGTAATCCCAGCATTCGGGAGGCTGAGACCAGAGGATCCGGGTTCGCGGCCAGCCTCAGCTACCTAGTGAGGCACTCCGCAACTTAGTGAGACTCGGTTTCAAAATAAAGAATAAAAAATAGGGCTGGGGGTGTAGCTCGGAGATAGAATGCCCCTGAGTTCAATCCCCAGTACCGCAAAAAAAAAAACAAAGGTTATTTGAGATTATAGTCAAAATTCCAGAGCTGGGCATGGTGGCACACTCTTGTAATCCGAGTACTTGGGAGGCTGAGACAGGAGGATTGCAGGTTCGAGGCCAGCCTCAGCAGTTTAGTGAGGCCCTCAGCAACTTAGTGAGACCCTGTTTCAAAATAAAAGAATAAAATTGGGCTTGGAGGTAGAATGCCTCTGGGATCTATTCCCAGTACCACACACACACAAAAAAATCCAATATTTGCTTATAAACCACTCTATAAGAACACTACATGTTTGCAGAGTGCCTTTGAGATTTCTTTGGAATGTCAAGATTAATTCTGATGATGATGATGATGATGATGATGATGATGATGATGATGATAACTGATAATAATATATTTATGTCATATTGTTAGAATAACTAGAAAGAGTACAAAAAAGTAGTTTTAAAATCAAACCAAATATGTGCATGGATGTCTTTACCTGTACTAGCTTGTACCCAACAAAAATGTGTAATTAACCCTGTTGTACCCAAGAAATGTATAAAAATCCATGCTAAAAAAAAAAAAAAAATCAAACCAAGAAAGCACAAGTGAATGGCATCATGCTTGTTCAAAGATGAACTATATAGAAATGACAGAAAACAACCACAAACAAAACTTTCTTTTCTGAAAGAAACAGAGAAAATTATATTCCAGAAAGCTAAGAAGCCAAATGGAGCAGACATGTCCTCCTCTGCCACCTGGAAGCCGATCAGATACTGTAGTACAGTGGGAAATTAACCCTTTGAGTCTCTAAGCCTCTATTTGCATATGCATGATTGCCTGGTTGCTTGCTTGATTTTTGTTTGTTTGGTTTTCGGCACAAGGAGAAGAGAAAGAAATTTTGTTGAGGGTGAGGTGTGGCAGAGAGGTTCTTCAGAGAAGCCTGGAATGAAAACTATGGTGCTGCCAGGCGTGGTGGCGCACGCTTGTAATCCTAGCATTTGGGAGGCTGAGATCAGAGGATCCGGGTTCGCGGCCAGCCTCAGCTACTTAGTGAGGCACTCCGCAACTTAGTGAGACCCCGTTTCAAAATAAAGAATAAAAAATAGGGCCAGGAGTATAGCTCGGAGGTAGAATGCCCCGGAGTTCAATCCCCATACCACAAAAAAAAACTATGGTGCTTGCAGGAGCTAGGGTTAACTGTCCCCATCCAGTCACTTGGACTAGGTTTGACTCTTACAAATACAAGGGAGAGATTAGGGAAGAAGCCTAAAAGGGGTTGTTTTTGTAAGAATTTTTTGTGACTCTAAGTGCACGCATTGCTCCATGGGGCCCACGTGATCGAGTGAAGCATGGGGTTGGGAAGACAGTTACTTTCCCTCTTCTGTAGGCACCCAGCACCACTCTGCCACCTTGAGGACTGGCACTTTGGAAGCACTGGGATGTGGCTGCTTTGGCATGTTCATTTCTAGTCTTCCAGTGGGCACCAATAGCAATCACCATCCACCAGCAACAACATGAAGCCAAATAAAATGGGAATTTATATATATGGCAGATAGATTGGTTTGGGAGTATGAGTTCCCAATGAGTCATGCCTCACAGACTCCAAAAGTGCAGGCATGGAAGATCAAAGATTTTGCCAGAAAATCCCCACTCTAGCATGGACAAGTGAAGGCAATTACAGGAACCTTAGATTGCTACTGCCAATTGAATGTCCTTTGAATTTTCAGAGTGAGTAGGAGACCAAGAAATCAGATTACATAAGGAAGGTAAGTATCTAGCCTTACCAGATACTACATGGCCAGTGTTCAAGGGAGTGGAAAGTAGTAAGGTCTCACCAAGGCAAAAGTATAATTCTCAGAATAGAATGTGTTTGGAAACTGGAAGAATTTGTTAAAACCCTAGTAACTAGATAATCTTATTATTCTGAACAACAGGAGTTTGTGAATCCAAACTTGAAATTTCCTCCACTCTTACTATGATTCAACTTTATCCACGTATCTACTTCTTTCTGCATGTCTTTCAGTTTTTCACCTCATATAACTACTTAACTCTAGGTACCCACTCCTTAATTCTCAATATATAGTCAACTCCTAGGCAGCCAATAGGGAAGGAGTTAAGGATGTGCCGTCTCAAAATATGCCAAACTGGGATGTTGGTTATTTCAATCTGAAATCACTTGAGGAACTTTACCTTCAGAAAGGGCCATTTGGCCTGACTTTCCCTACTTGTAGCAAGTCATAAAGATTCTTTTGGAAGAGATGACCTTCACATACTACAGCTTGAAAACAGACATGATCACCAGAGACTGGTACCTGGGCCCATAATGAACCTGAATAAACAAACACTTTGAAGTAACCCCTTATCTTCCACTAGCTTCTACATCCCTTCTACCCTATATCTATCTCTATTTTCCCTATTGTTCCTTCACAAATGTATTAATTTTTGTCTTAAAAGTATAAGAACATCATACTTTGGCCATTTCTTTGGACTTTATTTTTTGTGAAGATCCCTATGTACATAAAAAAATACTAAAACATTTATGCTCCTCTCTTATAAATCAGCTTTTATATTAACTGGGTTCCTAGATCCAGTCAAAGAGCCCACATAAGAACTAAATGGGGTAGAAGGGGTTTCTTTCTCCCCCTCAATGGCAATAGGACCAATGCACTGATATCCCCCAGCAAATGCTCTGGATCACTTCACAGGCTTTTTGCTAACCCATAATTAAGGATAGTTTCCCCCTCCATAAAATCAGCTATGAGCAGGGCAAGAAAGTGACTTGATAGCAAATGGAGGCTTAACAAAAGGAACCCCTAAAAAAGGAAGCAATGGGAAAGTAATGTTATCAAATTACCTGCCCCAATTTGCCAAAT
The DNA here is from genome assembly GCA_004027655.1 of Graphiurus murinus. Classification (NCBI taxonomy): domain Eukaryota; kingdom Metazoa; phylum Chordata; class Mammalia; order Rodentia; family Gliridae; genus Graphiurus; species Graphiurus murinus. The sequence goes on from PVLC010031497.1 coordinate 12,650, forward strand.
CAAATCATTGGGACAAACTCTTGAGAAGAAGAAAAAGAAATTTATTGATTTGCTAGCAAGTCAGAGAAACTAGTGAGCTTAACCATTCAGGAACAAATCCTGGATTCTCCCTGAACAAAGAAATCAAGCTCTTTTTAAGATTTAGTTCTTTAGGGGCATGCTAGTGTCTTATCAGAAGGAGAACAATTCATATTTGAGTCTTCCTTGAGTCGTTCTTATTCAGATCCACAGGGCAGGGTCATGTTGGTGCTGGTTTATTTACCAGAAGGGACACAGGGAACTGACTTCCTTGAGTCAGTTCTTAGGCAGAAGCACAGGTACAAGGTTCTTTTCCATCAGTAAATGGATAAGAACATGTTATTTGATCACAGGGGTAAAGGAAAGAGGGAGGACAAAGGAGGTAAAATGTCAGCTTTGAAACAGGCCATCTTTTAGCTGCCAGGGTCAGAAGCAGGCCCCTGGTACAGTAGTAGTCATTGGAGTTCTTCACAGATATTTCCATTCTCCTCTAAGCACATCTAACATCCACTTTGTATTTGGGGGGTGTTGTTGTTGTTGTTTTAACATACACTTTGGTCATATGACTTGCTTTAACAGAAGCAACCTGAGTGGAACTAATGTATGTCACATTTAGGTGGACATGCTGGGAGCCCTTGCATGACTAATCATGTTTTCCTGCCCTTTTGCAAAGACAGTGAAAGTCCTTGGTGAGATGACATCTACATTAGCCTGGATCCAGTCAACTCACAAAGGATCTGGAGCTTGAAAAGGAAATAAATTTTTATTGCCTGAGATTTGAGAGTTGCCTTTTTATCACAACATAACCTTGGCCATGCTAACTGATTCAGAAGTTACCAGATAGCCATAAAGTTGACCCAGTGAGTATCATAGACTATATAAAAAACTAGCCCCAAAGGAACTTCCAGAAAAATAGGTGGAAGACACTATGGAGGTAGAGATAGTAAAAAGACCAAGGGGTTCTATAAGAGTTAGGAGTGAAGCCAGGTATGATGGTTCATGCCTGTAATCCCAGTATTTAGAAGGCTGAGACAGGAAGATCGCAGGTTATAAGTCAGCCTCAGCAACTCAGCAATATCCTGTTTCAAAATAAAAAATAGAAAGTGCTGGGATGTAGCTTGGAGGTAGAATGCCTCTGGGTTCAATCTCCAGTACCAAAATAATAATAATAATTATTATTATTATTATTTAGGGGTGAAGCCAGGTGTGGTGGCACAAACCTATAATCCCAGTACTTGAGAGGCTAAGACAGGAGGATCACAATTTTGAGCCCAGCCTCAGCAACATAACAATACTCTCAACAACCTAGAGAGACCTATTTCAAAATAAAAAATAGAAAGGGTTGGGATGTAGCTTGGAGGTAGGATGCCCCTGGGTTCAATCTCTAATACCACACACACAGAAAAAAAGAGTTAGATGTGAGAGCCAGAAGATATAATGTTTACTACTGTTAATCTAATAATTTACCACTTAAAAACATGGCATATATTTATAACAGAAAATACATTTGAACCTTTGCCTAAAAGAAAATTTTATAAGAAATAACGCATTATAAGGAATTTGGTTTTTTTTTAAGAGATTTTGAGTATGTCAATTCCCTTAACTTATATTCAACATGAATCTGACACATATCAAATTATATTTGGTGACAAATAAGATTATATAATGACTATAGCATGATCTAGCAGTTTATATCCCCTTCAGAGAGTATACAACATAGAGATGTAAATTTTTTAAGCACACTTCTGCATAAATAGACTTTATGCATTGCTCTGCCAAACTTTGATCTTGAAAGTGATAAAGTGCAGATGCCTACAGTTGCAATCATAAAAATGTAATTGCTGAGAAAAAAATTATTTCTGATCCATTGGAGGAATTTATTACAGAGGGATGCAACTGTATAAGTTATCACACAGAGAAAGTGAAAGAGAATGATTGAAATACATCCCAGGCTGAACACCTCTGAAAAATGGCCTAGTGATTTACCTATGCCTAAGGAAAAAAAAAAAAAGATTAAAGATAAATCAGGCTCAGTAGGCAAGACTCTGGTAATGATAAGAACAGCAGATAAAGATTTATGAGTAAATGAATTTAGAAGTTGGAGTGATATAATAGTATCTATGACCAATTACTCCAAAAATTAAAATGTAATTTTGACTTTGAATTATATACAGAGATGGTAAGAAATTTCTGTGGAACCTTGAAAGAACAAGAACATCACACGAAGACAATGAGGAAAAGTAAGAATTTTGTTAAGGGGGCTACTGAATTGAAAACTATCTCATGGCAGTATAAACTTAAAAACTGTGAACTTTTGTTAGATGTTTCCCAATATAATCAGAGACATCAGATACTTAAACTATATAACCATTCAAATCAAACACTCTCTGGAATAATAGCCAAAATATGAAAATAATCTGAGTCTATTAACAGATAAATTAATAAATAAATCTGATATATGTACATATATTTATATCGTGGTGGTTTTGTGTGTGTGTGTGTGTGTGTGTGTCCGTGTGTGTGTGTATGGTACTAGGGATGGAACCCAGAGGCCTTCTACCTCTGGACTACACCCTTGGACCTATTTTATTTTTATTTGGAAATAGGATCTCACTAAATTTCTAATAGCCTCACTGAGTTCCTAAGGCTAGCTTCAAACTGTGGTCCTCCTGTCTCAGCCTCCCAAGTACTGGAATTACAAGCATGCGCCACCACACCCAGCTTGATGGATGTGTTCATTAATTTGACTGTGGTAATCATTACATAATGTCTACATATATCAAATCATCATCTTATACACCTTGAATATATATAACTTCTTCGATTAAGTATTCTTAATAAAAATACTCTTTGAAAAAAGAATGTAGTAAGACATTTATCCTAGAAAAATCACCTGTAATATAACTTAATAGGATCTTTTGTTTTGATAAGTGATACATGACCAAAGTGACAGATAAAAGATGACTTGCATCAAATCCAACAATGTCAGTTATGTTAAACTATAACACTTTGATTTTGAAATGCCCTTTTTTTTTTTTTTTTGAGGTACTGGGGATTGAACTCAGGGGCGTTCTACCTCGAAGCTATACCCCCAGCCCTATTTTTTATTCTTTATTTTGAAACCGAGTCTCACTAAGTTGCAGAGTGCCTCACTAGGTAGCTGAGGCTGGCCGCGAACTCGGATCCTCTGGTCTCAGCCTCCCGAATGCTAGGATTACAAGCGTGCGCCACCACGCCCGGCCTTGCCCTGGTTTTTGATAAGAATAACCCTACTAAAATGAAAATCAAGTGTATAGTCATATAATTTTATTGTACTAGAATTCTGTTCTATGAGATAATTTTTGCATACAGTAGATATTCTATAAATAATTAATATTTTTAATTTCATATGATTTGAATATTGCTAAGAACTACAAACTTTCTTGTAACTGGTATATTGGTGAAGCAATATGCCAAACCACTTTTTTTTTTTAAGCTGCAGATTATTTTTTTTTATTGTAATAATTCGTGCTTTGTATTTATACATTTTTGTTAGGTACAAATTGATAAAGACAAATGTGCACACATTTCTCATCTGACCCTAGCCAAACCACTTTTAAGAAATCAACAGACATTCTCAAAAACATTGACAACAATCAACGAAGATTAAAATTAGTATAATATTAACATGTAACTGAGAACTGCCTGGATAAAATAGGTTCTGAATTACCTTTCTCTGACTATCTACTTACTAGTCTGAACCTAGGTGCTCCTAAAATTATCATAATCACATTTTTTTTCTTAAGTTACACTTTAGCCAGGTGTGGTAGCACATACTTGTAATCCTAGTACTTTGGAGACTGAAACAGTAGGATCACAGGTTCAAGGACAGCCTCATCAATTTAATGAGACTCTCAGCAACCTAGTGAGACCCTGTTTCTAAATAAGAAATAAAGTTGGTCTGGGGGTGTAGCTCAGAGGTCCAATGCCTCTGGGCTCAATTCCCAGTACCACAAAAATTTTAAAAAGTTACAGTTTGCTGGGTGTGGTGGCACACACCTATAATCCTAGTATTTGGGAGGCTGAGATAGGAAATTCAAAGCTTCAAAGCCAGCCTCAGCAACTTAGTGAGATTCTGTTTCCAAATAAAAAATAGAGTAGGGCTGGAGCTATAGCTCAGAGGTAGAATGCCTCTCGGTTCAATCTCCAGCACCATACACAAAAAAGTTACACTTCTTACAATTAAATAAAATAAAATCAGGTCATTTTCACTCTCCTAATTTCTCTAGGTAGAATCAATAAATGGTTAGAGAGATGGCTATAATAGTTTTAGAACATGCCAGGAAACACACACACACACACACACACACACACACACACACACACACACACTGACCAGCATACCCTTTAATGTAAATTTGTATTGACTATTATAACAATGTACATGACTAAAACAAAACATATATTAGTTTCTGTCTGAATGAAAAAAAAGTGGTTTCTCCACAATACTTTCTCCACGTATAAACAACACATCAGAATCCTATGTGTTTAGCAAGTCCTAAGCGACCCACGGAAATGTCTTATTGTTGTGGAAAAAAATAAAAGCTCATATAGTAGCATCAATGCAGCCACCTCCAAAATGAAGTCATTTGCCTACTCCCGCTCCCTATAATTACATAGGAATAAAATATTAAATGGGTTATAAGAACTCATTTAAATTTTTCTGCAAAAAACGGTGATACGTATGAAAAAGGTATTAAATTTTTTTTTTTTTTTTTTGCGGTACTGGGGATTGAACTCAAGGGCATTCTACCTCCGAGCTATACCCCCAGCCCTATTTTTTTATTCTTTATTTTGAAACCAAGTCTCACTAAGTTGCGGAGTGCCTCACTAGGTAGCTGAGGCTGGCCACGAACCCGGATCCTCCAGTCTCAGCCTCCCGAATGCTGGGATTACAAGCGTGCGCCACCACGCCCAGCTAAAATTTTTTATAATAGTAAAGAAAAATAGAAGCAACTTAGCTAGGCAAAAATACTGTGGTGAGACCATATGATATAGAATTAATTAGCAATTTTATTGAATGATTCTTCAAAGAATGAGGATTAAAACGTATATACTTACCACCTTGTTTAGGTATGTGTATTCTTTACATATAAAGGATTCTCATTCTTTATATTTTAAAGTACTAAAAAGAAAAGAAAATCACTCATAATTTTACTGTATTAGAAGTAAATGCAAGCCAGGTGTGGTGGTGCACGCTTGTAATCCCAGCATTCAGGAGGCTGAGAGTGGAGGATCCAGGTTTGTGGCCAGCATCAGCTACCTAGTGAGGCAGTTTGCAACTTAGTGAGACCCTGTTTCAAAATAAAGAATAAAAAATAGGGCTGGGGGTATAGCTCGGAGGTAGAATGCCCCTGGGTTCAATCCTCAGTACCGAAAAAAAAAAAAAGTAAATGCATCAAAACAGTAATGTTTGTCTCTTGGTATCAAAATTGAGTGTTTTTCCTCCATGGGGTGTGTGTGTGTGTGAGAGTGTGTGTGTGTGTGTGTGTGTGTGTGTGTGTGTGTGTGTGTGTGTGTTGGCTTTTCAATTTTTTCAGTAAACTTTATCAGAAAAATAATAAATAAGCAGGTTTTTTTTCTTCTTAATATGAAATCATTCCATGGGTAGCTAAAACAAGAACTTTAATGGTGTCTCCATAGTCATCTGAGATCAATTTTATACCAGATATTAGGTAAGAGTGCCAAAGTTAAGAATTAAGCTATTATTATTGAGGCGCATGTTTTGAATTGTCTTCCCAGAGGCAAATCTTAACTTGTGTTGTCTTCCTGGTAGCAAGTCTCAACTTGTATACAAAGACTATTCTCAGAGCTACTCCCCTCCCTCCTATCCATCTCACAGAAAAGACAAGCAGAACAGTGTGTGTGTGTGTGTGTGTGTGTGTGTGTGTGTGTGTGTGTGTAGTACAGTGTGTGTGTGTGTGTGTGTAGTACAGTGTGTGTAGTACAGTGTGTGTAGTACAGTGTGTGTGTGTGTGTGTGTGTGTGTGTGTGTGTGTGTGTGTGTAGTACTGGGGATTGCACACGCCCAGCCCTATTTTTTTTTTTTTTTT
>PVLC010031498.1:0-18733 GCA_004027655.1 Graphiurus murinus
TGCGGTACTGGGGATTGAACGCAGGGGCATTCTACCTCCGAGCTATACCCCCAGCCCTAATTTTTATTCTTTATTTTGAAACCAAGTCTCACTAAGTTGTGGAGTGCCTCACTAGATAGCTGAGGCTGTCCGAGAACCCGGATCCTCCGGTCTCAGCCTCCCAAATACTGGGATTACAAGCGTGCGCCACCATGTCCTCCTTGTTTTGTTTTGAAACAGGGTTAGGCTGGGCATAGTGGCACACAGTTGTAATCCCAGTACTTGGGAGCCTGAGACAGGAGGATCGCAGGTTCGTGGCCAGCCTCAGCTACTTAGTGAGGCCCTCTGCAACTTAGTGAGACCCTGTTTCAAAATAAAGAATTAAAAAAACAAAACAAAACAAAAAATGGACCAGGCATAGTGGCGCATGCTTGTAATCCCAGCGTTTGGGAGGCTGAGACTGGAGGATCCGGGTTCGTGGCCAGCCTCAGCTGCTTAGTGAGGCCCTCCGAAACTTACTGAGACGCTGTTTCAAAATAAATAATAAAAAATAGGGCTTGGGCTGTAGCTCGGAGGCAGAATGCCCCCAGGTTCCATCCCCAGTACTGAAAAAAAAAATGGGGCTGGGGTACTTGGGAGGCTGAGACGAGAGGATCACAGGTTTGAAGTCAGCCTCAGCAACTTAGTGAGACCCTGTTTCCAAATAAAAAATAAAAACAGGGCTGGGGGTATATCTTGGAGGTAGAAGGCCCCTGGGTTCCATTCCCAGTACCACAAATGAAACAGGATCTCTCACTAGGTTGCTGAGTCTCATTTAGTTGCTGAGGCTGGCCTACAACCTGGGATCCTCCTGCCTCAGCCTCCGAAGTACTGGGATTACAAGTGTGTACCATCACACCCAGCATTTTATATTTTATTTATTTGTTTGTTTGTTTTGAGGTACTGGGAAATAAACCCAGGGACATTCTATCTCTGAGCTACATTCCCAACTCGTGTGTGTGTGTGTGTGTGTGTGTGTGTGTGTGTGTTATGGGGAATTGAACCCAGGGATATTCTACCTGCAAGCTACACTCCCAGGCCCATTTTATTTATTTATTTATTTATTTATTTATTTATTTATTTATTTATTTATTTATTTATTTATTTTTGCAGTACTGGGGGTGGAACCTGGGGGCATTCTACCTCCGAGCTATAGCCCAAGCCCTATTTTTTATTCTTTATTTTGAAACAGGGTCTTACTAAGTTGCGAAGTGCCTCACTAAGCAGCTGAGGCTGGCCTCGAACCCGGATCCTCCAGTCTCAGCCTCTCAAATGCTGGGATTACAAGCATACGCCACCGTGCCTGGCCCCATCTTATTTTTATTTTCAAACAATGCCGCAGCGCATGGTGGCACATGCTTGTAATCCCAGTATTTGGGAGGCTGAGACTGAAGGATTGGGGTTCTCAGCCAGCCTCAGCTACTTAGTGAGACCCTGTTTCAAAATAAAGAATAAAAAATAGGGCCGGAGGTGTAGCTCAGAGGTAGGATGTCCCTGTGTTCAATCCTCAGTACTGCAAAAATAATTAATTAATTAATTAATTAATTAAAAAATAAAGAATAAAAAATAGGGCCGGAGGTGTAGCTCCTTGGGTAGAATGCCCCTGGGTTCAATCCTCAGTACCGGAAGAAAAAAAAAAAAAGAGTGTCTCCTTAGGTTAATAAGAGTCTCACTACTTGCTGAGGCTGTCTTGGAACCTGCAATCCTCCTGTCTCAACCGCCCAAGGATTACAGGCAGGTGCCACCACACCTGGCATTTTTGTTTTATAGTTTTATAGACGTTATCTGAAGCTCAGAGATAGCAAGCCACTTCTCCAAGGTCACATAGCAATGCAGAGAAACAGCCTCATCTCCATTGGTTGGTCATTAATTCAATACACATTAACAAAGCATTTATTCTGTGCAATACATTGTGCTAAGCGCTTGGAATATGTGTTATAATAGAAAACAAAAACAAAGACCGCCTGCTGAGTATGGAGCATAGTATTCTGGATGTAATTATGATGAATTGCTAATGATGTTTGCCTCGAGGACTGAAGCGGCGCGGAGGGGGGGGCGGGGGGGGGAGACTGATCCTAATTAGAGGGGGTCCCCTGGAGGGCATCCCGTGAATCAGGGCTTGTTCTCAAAGCTCTACTTCTCAGTCTCCCCTGTATCCTACCAGTTTGTATCTCATGAAAACCCCGCAGAGTTCTTGTGCCTATAATATAGCGTATTTCCAAAATGAAACGGGGTAACTGGGAGAGAGTGGAAAGGTGGCCTGGAAGGGAGGAAGAAGAGCCCTTTGTAGCCAGGCACAGCTGTCAATAAAGTTTTGTCGTCTTGGCAACCGCAGGCCTCACAGGGCGGAGCAATGGAGGCGCGCGCTTCTTCATCTCCCCCGACTCGCACCGGATTTCTCCCCCTCGCGGCTGAAAAAGAAAGAGAATAGGGAGGTTGTGACTCTATAGTGACGGATGAAGGCCCTAGCCAATGAAAGGGCAGGCCGTCCCAAGTCCAGCCAATAATATACGAGTTCTGGAGCCGGCAGAGCCCGTCCTCTTTCCACTTGGACCTGGATAACCCGACCCAGAGTTTCACTCAGAGAGACCCCGCTTTCAACCAATGAGGGCACTGGCTTCCGGCAGTAGCGAGAGGAGGCGGGACACGTCTCCATGGTAGTAACTGAAGGACAGGAAGTTGAGCCACTGGTAGTGGTTCCCAACGCTAGTAGGCGGGGCGGGTGTGGCGGGGTTTTGTCGGGGCCGTGAAGTGGGGCCGAGAGGGGAGGAGAAGAGTGGGACTCGGCCAATAGGAGTGGCGAAAGCTCCATAGCAACGGTGAACTGGCGGTGAGTTTGGCTAATAGGAGGCCAGAGCGTCTGTGACGGGGCGGGACCACAGGGCAGAGGGGCGCTACGGCGACTGTTTCCGACGAGATCTGGAGGAGGCAGTGGGAGGTGGTGTCGGCGGCAACGCGGGCGCCTGAGGAGGAGGAGAAGCGGGTGAGGGGCGGCGCGGGGCCTGACTTCCGAGCCCCCTCTCGGCCCCTGTCCCGCGCTGCCTTGGCTCCCAGTCGCCCCCTGCCCCCGGTGTCCTTTGGCCCTTGCTCGCGCCCAGGTGCCCACGTCTCCCGGATCTCGGGGGCCTCGGGCTCCTCGGCGCCGCGGCCCCCTCCCCGTGGTTCCACACCCAGAGCCTTTCTCTGACGCCTGTCTCACTCCCAGTTCTCTCGTGGCACCCCAGGGCCCGCTTGTACCCCTCACCTCACAGGCCGCTCCCTGTGCCCCCAGAGTCTTTCTCTGATTCCTTTCCCTGCACCCCCAAGGCCTTCCCAGACCCCTCTTTCAAACCCTTGCCCCTCCCTGCACCACCACCACCCTGGCCTTTCTCTGACTTCTCTCGCTCTCCTAGCCCCTCAGGTCTTCTTCTGCCCCTCCACTTTCCCTTTCCCCTCATTTCTCACTGCCTACCCAGACCCCTCCCTAGCACCCCCCACCTAGGACATTCCCCTGGCCTTTCCCTAGGTTCTTGACTCCTGAGCATTTAGGACTTTCTCCAAACCGTGTTCTGGATACCCCAGACTTTCTCAGGTCCCTCCCTAAACCCCAGGCCCTTCTCTGCTTTCCCTGGCCTATCTGGGATCCCAGTTCTCCTCCAGGCTCCACTTTGCCTTCTCAGGCCCCTCCCTAGACCCCAGGTCTTCCCGATTGCTTTTCTGGGTTCTTCTCTGAACCCCCAGGCCTTCTTCCAGCCCTTTCTGTCTTCCTGGTGCTCCCCCTTACCATCCCCTGAAATCCCTCCTCACCCTCCAGGCCCTTGTCTGTAGAACTTTTCCCTAGCACCATGCCCTTCTGTGCCTGGCTTTATTTTTTTTGTGTTACCCCATGCTCTTCTTCATCTTTTGTGTTTTCCCTAGAACTCTCTGCAGCACCTCCTCATTTGCCCCAGCCTTCCTGTCTTTTCCAAATCCCTCTCCCTGCTGAAGTAGTTTCTCCTGATGTCTCTGCCCCTCCCCCTCCTTACCAGTCCCCCATCTACCCCTCTCCAGAGACACTGATTAGGCCTTAGGCGCCATAGTAGGGGTACACAACAGACCCTCCTTCAGTGATAGGTTTTATTTCATTTTGTCATTTTTTCTTAATCCCTTCATTTTCTCTCCTTGCTCTTTTTTTCCTTCTTTTTACCTGTACTGCCTCTCCATGCTGTTCCCTTTCTCCCATACTTTTGTCCTCCAGTCCCTTCTTCCCTAGAGTCCTTGGAGAGGGAGCAGGTGCTGGGATCCCTCCTCCAGCCTATATGAGACTTCACCCAGAGCCTTTTGACCACTTCTGAGGGCTGCTAGGGAGGGAGAGGGTAGAGACTGAGGCCCAGTGAAGGGAGGTGAAGCCAAGCTCTCTGCTGACTCCCACCTGCCTCCTGCGGTGCTAAGGAGCTTTGGGGCCATCCCAGACTGCCAATTAATCAGCTTTCCCTAAGCCTATAGGGACTTTTGTGCACTTGTGCCAGGGGGTCTGTGAGAGTGTGCAAGTGCAGGACAGGTTGTGTGTGTATATTTGGGGGATTTGCTGTGCACTGCAGAGAAGGGGATGGAGGTGCTAAGCTGACACTGGGTTGCATTTCTTACAGGGTTTCCCCACTGACAGAGTACTTGTTGCATCTCATCTTCCCTGAAAGCCCTGTGAAGTCAGTATTACTTTTTTCCCTTTGCTGTTCTACAGATGAGCAGACTGCAGGGCCACCTCAGCATCTCACACAGTTTCTGAGTGGCACTTGAGGACACCTCCTCCCTGTGCTCCTGCTGTGCCCTCAGGCACCCTGCTCTCTGCCAGAGGCAGCATGGTCTGCACAGCACCATGGGGCCAGACAAAGTGACAGCCCGAGAACTATGTGAGAACGATGACCTAGCCACCAGCCTCGTCCTAGATCCCTACCTTGGCTTCCGCACCCATAAGATGAACGTCAGGTGAGGTGACCCAGGGGTAAGGTGGGCCCTGCTGGGACCCCTCTTCTTGCACCTTGGCGCCCCTCAGCCCATCCTTCCCGCAGCTCCTGGTGGGGTTGGAGGCAGGGCCAGGAAGGCCCTGGGACCCAGGTGTGCCCTCTCCCCCAGCCCGGTGCCCCCACTGCGGCGACAGCACCACCTGCGCTCAGCGCTGGAAGCTTTCCTGAGGCAGCGAGACCTGGAGGCTGCGTACCGGGCCCTGACGCTGGGAGGCTGGATGGCCCACTACTTCCAGAGCCGGGGCCCGCGGCAGGAGGCTGCCCTCAAGACCCACGTGAGGGAGCCCCTACCCTGCCCTGCTGTGTGCCCTCCCCACTCCTCACCTGGCCTGCAGACCTGTGTTCTAGATCCCTCGATAGAGCAGCCCTCCCCAGGGCCCTTGACAGCCTAGCCTTTGGGACACCTGAGGTGAGAAAATCCTAGGAGAATTGGAGGCCCTCTGAGATGGAGTCTGCCTTCTTGTTTGACAGAGGAAGACACTGAGGCCCCCTGAGAGGGAATGCAAGGCCCCAGACCACATAGCTGGCGAGTTAGTGGCAGAGCAGGCCTAGTCCCCAAGAGAGATCTCCCACAGCTGGCCCTGCCCACCTCTTCATCCTGCACTCCACACTCTTCAGGTCTTTCGCTACCTCCGCGCCTTCCTGCCTGAAAGTGGCTTCACCATCCTGCCCTGCACTCGCTACTCCATGGAGACCAATGGGGCCAAGATCGTGTCCACTCGTGCTTGGTAAAGGGCTGGGGGGAGGCGAGACAGGGTTTCTGTGGAGGAGGTGTGGCCCAGAGTGGGTGGGGGTGGGGTGGGGAGGCAGAGGGACCTGGCAGGTTTGACAAAGACCAGAGCCAGTTCGGTGGCCAGCACCATCCCTTGGAGTCTGCCTGAAGGAGGCCCTGCTCCCCAGGGAGGGCTGGGAGGCAGTACTCAGGGCCCTGGCCTCTTGGCAGGAAAAAGAATGAAAAGCTGGAGATGCTGGTGGGCTGCATCGCAGAGCTGCGGGAGGCAGATGAGGAGCTGTTGAGGGCTGGTGAGAATGACTTCAGCATTATGTATTCTACCCGCAAGAGGAGCACACAGCTATGGCTGGGACCAGCCGCCTTCATCAACCACGGTGAGGATGGGGCCTGGGTACTACTGTGTCCAGGGAGGGGCAGCTCCACCCTCTCACTTGCTCACCACCTCTCTTCTCTCCTCCTCGTCTGACTGGCTCCAGACTGCATACCCAACTGCAAGGTAAGACCTGCAGATGCCAGGAGGAGTGGGGGTGTGGGAAGTAAGGGGCTACGGATAGGGAGGGATGTTTTGGGGCACTGGAAAGTCCCAAATCATCCCACCTGACAAAGCAGCTTCCTGTGCCTCATAGCCCCTCTTTTTGGCCTTAACACCTGGAACAGGCAGAGCAGGAAGGTGTGTGTTTCCAAGGAGTCAGAGGAGGGGGCTTCTGCCTGGCTGGTTGCACAGTCATGCTAGAACCCAGGTTGCTGGCTGGAATGCTCTGAAATGGAGCCCAGAGTGTAATGGAAAGACAAAGTGGCAGATCAGGCCTCTCCCAGGAGCCTAGCTTCATGGGAATGTCTGTGATGGCCAGAGAGAACCCTCCCCCTCACACACACCAGTGACCAAGGACAAGGACCAAGTACTCCATAGGAAACTCTTCAGGTGGTGGGGCAGGGTGAGGGGGAAGTGCAGCTGGCATGACCATTGCTCGGAATCCCTGGGACATAAAGGGGGGCCAGAGCTCAGACTCCAGAGGCAGAATTGGGGTTTGAATCCTGGCTGCATTGCCTGGCCTTGGGTGTTTCCTCTCAGAAGCCCCTAGGACTGTTGGAGGGGTACAGGTGGTAGACACCTGAGCCTATGGTCTGGTTATGAGTATCAGAAGATCTTGGGATGAATGACACATAGCTCTTGTCTGGCCATCTGACCCTTCACACAGACACGGGGTGGGATAGAAAAGCAGATGGGCACAGGTAAAAGTGACCAGCTCACTTAGTGATATGAACTGCTAGCTTCACAGAGGTGACACCACACTGGGTGTTGAAGGAAATCGAGGGCATGAGAGGGAATCCTAGGCAGGATATGTCATGCCAAGGACCTGGGGCTCTGACAAGGCACAGTGTGCCCAAGGATAACATGAGCCCAGCCAAGGAACCCTGGTATGCCTGCCAGGGTGCATAATGGAAAGGTTGGTTTCCAGACAGCTGTGGCAGCTGGCTTGCAGGAGATTTGGTGGGAAGGGAAGAGGATAGATGCAGGCAGCCACAGAGAGGCTGGTGTGTGACAGAACTTGAGGTGACATCCAGGTAGGATGTGGGAGGAGGGAAGGATGAGGATTCAGGAGGCGCTAACCACTTGGTATGGAGACTGTCAGGCAGGAAGGCATCAAGGGCCACTTTAGCCAAGTGTCAGGCTTGAGTGGATAGGTGGGTGGGTGGATGGATGAATGGATGGGCGGGCAGATGATGGTTGTGCCCCCTCCCAGATAGGGAATGCAGAGGCAAGCACAGGTATGGGGGGAGGCTAGGAGAATGAGGAGTCCCATGAGACAGCCACTGGGCAAGTGATCCCAAAGATGGGGCTGGAAGATATGCAGATTATACTGTAGGGTGGACACAGGCCTCCATAGGGGGGAGGCAGCCCTAGGCTGAGAGTGGGCAGCCCTGAGGGGAGGAGCTTGGCACCGGCTTCAGGAGGAAACCGTCACTGCTGCTAGGTCAGGTTAGCTTGTCCTACAGAGAGGGGTGGTCATGCTGGACATAGTGGCATACACATGTAATCTCAGTACTTGAGAGGCTGAGACAGGAGCATCCGGGTTCTCAGCCAGACTCAGCTACTTAGTGAGGCCCTCCACAACTTAGTGAGACCTTGTTTCAAAATAAAGAATAAAAAATAGGACTGGGGGTGTACATGCTCAGAAGTAGAATGCCCCTGGGTTCTATCCCCAGTACTACAAAATAAATAAAGTAAAATAAAAAAGAAAGAAAGAATAAAAAATAGGGCTGGGGGTATAGCTTGGAGGTAGAATGCCTCTGGGTTCCATCCCCACTATCTAAGAGAGAGGAGGGGGAGGGGGAGGGGAGGGGGAGAGGGAAAGGGAGAGGAGAGAGAGGGAGAGGGAGAGGAGGAGAGATGTGGACACCAGCCAGCAGGCACATTGCAGAAGACAGGCCCTGGGCAGGGTGGCTGCCTGAGAACGGTGTTTCTCGGGGGCTCAGTTGTAGCCCATCTTAGGAAAAGACCCTGGGCTGAGGTGCCTACCCAGATCTGGGGAGCAAGTCAGCTCTTGCCCTGTGCCCTAGGCTAGGGTGCTGAGCAGGCATGGCCCCAGTTTGTGCCTGCAGATGGGAACACGGCCTGTGTGAAGGTTCTCCGGGACATTGAGCCAGGGGATGAAGTGACATGTTTCTACGGTGATGGTTTCTTCGGTGAGAAGAATGAGCATTGTGAATGCTACACCTGCGAAAGGTGGGCACAGGGCGAAGGGCAGTCAGGGCTGGACAGGCCAGCCAACCTGGGAGTCTGAGGTCCCTGAGCACATCCAACCTCAGCCTCTCCCTTTGACCTTGTCTTCCCCCAACCCTGCCCTCCAGGAAAGGCGAAGGAGCCTTCCGACTGAGGCCCAGGGAGCCTGAACTGCTGCCACAGCCCCTAGACAAGTACGAGCTCCGGGAGACCAAGCAACGGCTGCAGCAGGGCATGGACAGCAGCCGGCAGAATCTGCTAGGCCCGAGGGCCTGCAGCCACCTGCCCCCGCTGCTCCGGGACCCATTCTGTGGTGAGCACAGGCTGATGGGATCCCTCCCCACCTGTCTCCTGCATCCCATCTCATTGGAAGTCCCTTACAGGCCTTGCTGTTGATTCTTTCTGAAGAACTTGGTGCAGAACTGTCCCCTTCTCCAGAGGAGGACCTGCTCAGACCCTGCCCACATGGCCTTTCCTCTCTCTCCCTCTTTGCCTCCGATCCCCACAGCTGCCTGCCAGCCCCTGCACCTGCCACCTTGCGGTCCCCGCCTAGACAGCTCGTCCCTCTGGCTCCAGTGGCTGCCTCAGCCCCAGCCCCGAGTGCGCCCCCGGAAGCGCCGACGTCGCCGGCCCCGTCGGGCCCCAGCGCCCCCTGCCCTCCGTGCTGCCTACGTCTCCCTGCACCAATGGGGAGGCTGTGGCCCACACTGCCGCCTTCGGGCAGAGGCCGTGGTGGCCCTTGGCCTCCCTGCTCGCACCCAGTGGGCCCCCCAGCAGGACTGGCATTGGGCCCGGCGCTATGGGCTGCCTTACGTGGTACGTGTGGACCTTAGCCGTCTGGCCCCAGCTTCACCAGCCACCCCTGCCCAGGCCAGAACCCCAGGCCCCATCCCCGTCCCCATCCCTAAGCAGGCCCTTGCCTTCGCCCCCTTCTCCCCACCCAGGCGTCTGCGTCTGGTGGTCAACCATGGCTCCATTGACCTGGATGTCAAAAGTGATGAGCCATGATGGGCTGGGTAGGGAGGTCTAGGCCAGGAGGAAGGAGCCTCTTTCCTGGGCCTCACTCCAGAAGGAACCCTTGGACCTCGGAGAGGGAGTTAGCTGCTCTTTGACCCCAGCACAGCTTTTAACCCCAGGAGGGGTTAGTTAGGACATCCCCAGGGATCTGACCCCTGACCCTCTATGACTGCTGACCCCTGAGCCACCCCAGCAGGGAGCCCTGGCCATTTGCTGCCCTCCTGCACCCACCTCAGGACTGCAGGAGCCATCCTCATCCCCTCAGCCCCTTCCTCCCCAGGGAGCAAAGCCATAAGGGGGTAGGGCTACCCCATGGTGTCTCCCCAGAAGCCCAGGCCTTGTGAAGAGGTGGAACTAACGGGGGGGTGGCCTCCTAGAGGTTGCCCCCATGATGGGGAGGGGGTGTACTCGGCTCTGAGGGAAGGACAGGTCGGGGTGGGTGGTATCTGGGGGTGTGTCCTCCTCACCACCCCTGTAGGTCTCAGGGAGGCCGGGTGCAACCTCATCTTTCTCATGGTGCTATCCCTGGTGCTACTGGGGTGTGGGGGCTCCCTCTCCTCCCGACACCAGAATGGGATATGTTGGGGGATTGGAAGCACTTGAATTTTTTTTAAAATTAAAACCTTGTTATAAACAATGCCCTTGGAAAGTTATTGTTCTGGTTCATGTTTCAGAGGATGTCAGGACAATGAGGCCTCAGGTTGTTGGGGGTGAGGTGGCGACAGAAGCCTTAGGTCCATGAGCTATCTTGAGGCCTTAGAGAATGTGAAGAGCAGTCTCTTCTGAGGACTGTAAGGTACTGAAACCTCATCCCTTCAAATTGTGCTTGTAGGGAATGCCTCTGTCCAAGCATGGTGGTGCATGCCTATAATCCCAGTGCTTGGGAGGATCACTGGTTTGAGGACAGCCTCAGCAACTTCGCCAACTCTCCACAACCTAGTAAGACTGTTTCAAAACAAAAAGTAAAATGGGATAGGGTATAGCTCAGAGGTAGAATGCCCCTAGGTTCAATCCCCAGTACCCCCCCCAATTTTTTAAAATAGTAAATCAGGCATGGAGGTAGAATGCCTCTGGGATCAATGTTCAGTACAAAAAAAAAAAAAAAAAACAGAAAAGAAAAAAAAAAAAAGCAGTGATTAGAGCATTAAAAACCAATAGCAAGCTGGGCGTGGTGTCGCACGTTTGTAATTCCAGTACTTGGGAGGCTGAGACCAGAGGATCTGGGTTCTCGGCCAGCCTCAGCTACTTAGTGAGGCTCTCTGCAACTTAGTGAGACCCTGTTTCAAAAAAAGCAAAGAATAAAAATAGGGCTAGGGGCGTAGCCCAGAGGTAGAATGCCTCTGGATTCAATCCCCAGTACCAAAAAACCAATAGCAGTCAGGCGTGGTGGCGCATGCTTATAATCCCAGTACTTGGGAGGCTGAGACTAGTATCCAGGTTCACGGCCAGCCTCAGCTACTTAGTGAGGCTCTCTGCAACTTAGTGAGAGCCTGTTTCCAAATAAAAAATAAAAAATAGGGCTGACGTGTAGCTTAGAGGTAGAATGCCCCTGGGTTCAATACCCAGTACCACACATACACACACACACACACACACACACACACACACACAGAGCTACTGCTGGGAATGTAGCTCAATGGTACAGCATTGGTTAGCATGCTAGAGGCCCTGGGTTTGATTCCCAGCACACACACACACACGCACACACACACACACACACGCACACACACACACACACACACACACACAAATAAAACAGTGGTTCAGGTTTCTCAACCTCAGCATTCTTGCCATTTCAAGCTGGCTGTTTCTGTGGTGGGGGCTGCCCTGTGCAGCCTTCCTCGTCTTTACCCACTACTAGATGCCAGTAATAACTCACGCCCCCCCTCCCGCCCCCAGTCATAACAACCAGTAATGTCTTCAGAGGCTGTCCAGTGTCCCCATGGTGGCCCACATCAGCTTTGGGCTGAGAGTCACCAGCTGGAGTGATGCAGGACTGCTGCAGAGGGGAGACAGCAGGATGGTCATCAGAGCTGACACTGCATTCCATAGGGGTTTCTCCACAGGTCCTCAGCACAGCCCTCTGAGGGGAGATGCTTGCCAGGGTTCTCCCTAGTATGTAAAGGAACAGGCCTGGGAAGGTAGGTACCCTGCCCAGTGTCCCTTGGCTATGTGTGGGCAGAGCCCAGCTGCCTGCCTAGGTTTCCACCTTAACCGCTGGGAACAACAGAGAAGTTTGAGGAGTTGTTTGCACTTTTCAGCCTGCAGAACTGGGGTCATTCCGGTGGAGCAGGGGCTCTGTGTCACAAGCCTATCACTGTGGCTCAGGTCACCAGTGAGGAAGAAACTGCCTGGGAGGAGGGCTTATCCCTGTCATATAGAGGGCAGAACAGGAAACTGGGAAGGAAGACAGAGATTATAATAGCCATAAGCAAAGGCAGATGAGAGTTGAAAGATAAATTAAGGAAAGTCAATGTTGAAAACCGGGTCCTGCCAGGCGTGGTGGCACACGCTTGTAATTCCAGCATTTGGGAGGCTGAGACTGGAAGATCCAGGTTCGCGGCCAGCCTCAGGTACCTAGTGAGGCCCTCCGCAACTTAGTGACACCCTGTTTCAAAATAAAGAATAAAAAATAGGTCTGGGGTTATAGCTCGGAGGTAGAATGCCCCTGAATTCAACCCCCAGTACCGCAAAAAAAAAAAAAGAAAAAGAAAACCGAGTCCTTATCAGTCCTGCTCTCAGACTCAGCAGTTGGGTCCCTTATCACAAGGACTCCCCATTTCAGACCCTGTTTTTCCCCTAGGGGTGCTCTCTGACACTGTATGCTGAGCACAGGTAGACCATATGCCTCCAGGAACTACAGGACTGGTGGATGGGGTCATTCCTGGTCTGCCCTTCAGTCTTTTCCACTGTCCAGCACAATAATGGGCTCCAGAATTGGGCTAACAGCTGATCCATATGGAAGAGGGAGGAGAGAGGCTAGCCATGAGGGAGAAAGCTCTAGACTCTGGCTTCTGGGAAGGGTAAGAAGTGACCATGGCTGCACAGGTGATGGCCCTGTACTCTGGACACTGCCTAGGTGACCTCACCAAGTCCACAGACAGCCCCTTTCAGTGACTCAGAACTCTTCTCCATGACTTCTCTTCTGGCAACAGCACCACTTCTATGGCTTTGGGCTATCAAGTGACCAGATATGGCTTCCTCTCCTATAGTTACATCCAAACCCTGTGCCTCTGCCCACCCTCCGCCTTTCAGGTCATGGTCAGATACAGCTAGGAGGCCATGGTCTCAGAGGTGGAGTCATGTGCCCTGGGTACGGTGGGGTGGGCAACACTGTGGGAATGTGGTGGACAGGTTATCACAGGGCAAAGGTGGGGTGGAGTCAGTCCTCCTCTGAGTTCACTCAGCCTCTCCTGCCCTGCTTATCCTGATAACGGAACCCTAAGCCATCTCAGTTTATAGTTGGAGTCACCAGCAAGTTGTCACAATTAGTCATAGTCACCTTTGAGCTCCGGGGTAAAAGAGGGCCTTAGAGGCCACCTGGGTCAGGTGTGGGGGTTCCCCCTCTGAGAACCACTCCAGGAGGCTCCTAGCCTTGGGGCGGCAACAGGTTTCAGACCAGCCTAGAACTTCTGGGTTCTGTCAAATGTCATTCCTTGGCCTGGGGAAAGACAACGATTCAAGGAGCATCTGGAACCAGAACGCACTAGCTCAGCAGCTCAGTGTCATGACTGCTGGATGGGAAAAGAGGAAGAAGAATTCAGGCCCAGGCTCTAAGCATTCTGAAGGAGACATTGGGAGAAACCTAAGTAACTGTCAGGAAAGGGACAGAAGACAGCATATGTGTGCTGGAGTGAGGACCAGGACTGTTGCTTAGAGAACAACAGAAAGGGAAACTGTTCCTTGCCCTGGGGCTGCTGTGCTGAAAAGATGGAGGTGAGAAGTCCCAGGAACCCTGCTGGGAAAGAAGGCTCACGGAAAGGGACCAGGTGGGTGGCATAGTGTGGAGCACAGAGGGGGTGAGAGCAGGGTGAGCAGGGAGGGTTGGAGTCAGCCCTGGGGGGTATGAGGAAGACTCCTCAGGACTGAAGGCTAGGTGGACCAGGGTGGGATAGGGCACAGGCCAGGGAGACGGCCCAGGCAGGAGGGGAGGAGGTTGGGCTGTGGGTATAAAGATTTGGGTGGCAGGAAGGTGTAGAGATTGAGAAGCAGGATCCTCCACAGCCATCTGAGTGGAGAAGTGCCAGGATCTGGGACCTTGGCTGAAACCTTGGCTGGATCGGAGGAGGAGCACCCAAGGCTTGTTCCTATCTTTCTGCCTCTCCGAGGGAGCTGTATTCTTCCCCATTATCAGAAACTGCAGTATTAGGCACAGGCCCGGGAGAACCCCAGCCCCACCCCCATGAATCACTGGCCAGGCATTAAGAAACATTAGCAACAACATAACTTTATTTGTGGTTTGGAGACTGGGGTGGGGTGGGGTGGGGCTGGTAACCAAGGCCGGGTCTTCTCCAGACGGGAAGGTGGGGCGGAGAGTCACTGGGGCTGCCTCAGCGAAGCAGCGCTCGGGCAGTCAAATTTTGCCAGCGAATGTCCCTTGCCTGATCTGCTCGTTCCAGCGCTGTACCTGGGGAGGCAGGGAGCGGGGTGCACGCTCAACCTCAGCTGCAGCCTTTTACTCGCTCCCGTCCGGCGCCCCCCGGCCCCTGTCCGCTCACCCAGCTGATGGGGCACAGAGAGTGGTACACGCGGAAGTAGTACTCGCAAGGCTGCGTGCTCTTCCCTCGGCGGTTCATGTTCTTCATGCAGCGGTGGTAATCTGAGAAGTACAGAGGGGCGAGAGGGGCGGGGCCATGCGATAAGTCACGCCCACTCAACACAGCGCCCCCCCTCCCCGCGTTGGGCCCCACCCCTACGTCCCTAGCCCCGCCCTCCACGGCTCGGTCCCACCCCTTCCAGTCCAGGCCCCACCCCTTAGCTCCCAACCCTGCCCCTTTACTGGCCAAGCCCTGCCCCTTCACTCCTGGCACTCCCCTTTACCGACCAATCCACGCCGCTCCTGGCTCCCGGTTCCCCGACACACCTGCAGGACTCGGTCCCGCCCGCTTCAGGTCGGCCCCGCCCCTCCGGGCCTCCGCCCACCGCCCCTCCCGCCCCAACGGTCTCTGCGGGGGTTCAGGTCGGCTCCCCCTTCCTGCCTTCCCTCTAACGGTCCCGCGGGGTCTCACCCAGGAAGTTCTGGTAGCAGTTACGGGTTTGGTTCTGGTTGGGGAAACGCGGGTCGAAGGGCGCCGTTGTCCATTTCCCCCTGGGAGGCTTCTGGTCCTCGAAATCCAGCATCCCCGGAGGTGGCAGCTCCTGCGGAGTGGGAGGGAGGCTCCAGGGTTCACCCCGCTCTGACCGCTCCTGAGCCACCCTCGACCCCACCCGTCCTGTCCTCACCAGACTGATGTCAACGCGTGGCCGGACGGCTGTGCTATCCGGGGGTGTCTCTGGCTTCTGATTCTGGGGGGTGCCTCTCTTCTGAGTCTGAGGGGTCCCTCCCAGCTCAGGAACCGACCCTCAGCCTATTGGCTGGGGCTCCCGGGGCCCCAGCCAATGGGTGCCGCTGGGCTGCGGGGACCTCGGGACCGCGGGTGGAGACCCCATCCAGTCTCCTGCCCGAAGTCCACTCTGGAGCCGTGCCACACTCACACTTACAAGCAGGACTCTGGTTGAGTCTCAAACTCAGGCTTTTTTTTTTTTTTAATCTCTGCAAAATTGGGCTGCTCCGTGGGCTCTCCCTGCCCCGCCCCCCGCCCCCAATATATAAATGTATAGATAGCTCTGGTCTCTACCCAAGAGAGGAAATCCCCCCTCCCTGACCTTTTCAGCACTCTGCTTTCTGTAGCAGGGGTGCACAGCACCCTGTGGCCTGTGGGGGGAAGAGGGAAAAGGCAGGGTGAAGTCCTGGCTTCTAGGACCCCTCCATATCAAGGCTAGGGTCAGGATCGGGAGTCTCAAGGATACCTGACCCCTGATGGGTTCCTCAGGACAGTTTGCCCACCGAGGACGAGTCTCCAGCAACCTGCTATTCAGAGTCCTGGGAACCTGGACTGTGGAAAAGAGAGGACCAGAAAGGGCTTTGGGGGACTGGCAGGAAGATCCATACCCAAGGCTCTAAGCATATAGTGGTAAAGTACATGTTACATAAAATTTACCACTGTCATTTAACATGTACCCCTAAGACATCACTTGGTACATTCACAATGTGTGTGATCAACACCTCTAGTTCCAGAGCATCCTCATAACTCCAAAAGAAACCTCCAATCCGTTAGCTGTCACTTGCCATTCTTTTGTTTTGTTTTGTGGTACTGGGGATTGAACCCAGGGGCATTCCATTCTACTTCTGAGCTACATCTCCAGCCCTATTTTTAATTCTTTATTTTTGGAACAGGGTCTCTCTAAGTTGTGGAGGGCCTCACTAAGTAGCTGAGGCTGGCTGTGAAATAGTGATGATCCTGTCTCAGCCTCCCAAGTACTGGGATTACAAGCTTGTGCCACCACACCCCGCTCACTTCCCATCCTTACACCTTTGGCCCTTGAAAACCACCAGCCAGTCTGCTTTCAGCCTGATGAATTTGACTCTTGTGGGCATTTTGTGGAATTCTACACCATGTAGCTCCTTTCATTTTGCATAATGTTTTGTTTTGTTTGGTTTTGGTTTGGTTTTGTGGTACTGGAGATTGAACCCAGGGACATTCAACCTCTGAGCTACACACCCGTCCCCACCCCCCCATTGCCCAGCCCTTTATTTTGAAACAGGGTCTTGCTAGGTTGTTGAGAGTCTCATTAAGTTTCTGAGGCTGGCCTTGAACCGTGTAATTGTGCCTGCGTGTGTGTGTGTGTGTGTGTGTGTGTGTGTGTGTGTGTGTGTGTTACTGAGGATTGAACTCCTGGGACATTCCACCTCCCAGCTACACCCCCAGCCCAATTTTATTTTTATTTTGAAACAGGATCTTGCTAGGTTGATGAGGGTCTCACTACTTGCTGAGGCTGGCCTCAAACCTGTGATCCTCCTGTCTCAGCCTCCCAAGTACTGGGATTACAGGCATGTGTTACCACATCTGGCTTGTTTCCTATGATACTCCAGATCACCTCCCCTAAACTGCCTGTCCTGTGCCTTCCTGGCCATCTCAGAATTGAGATGTGCAAAGCCAGGCGTGGTGGCGCATGCTTGTAATCCCAGTACGTGGGAGGCTGAAACAGGAGGATCCAGGTTCTTGGCCAGCCTCAGCTACTTAGTAAGGCCCTCCACAACTTAGTGAGACCCTGTTTCAAAATAAAGAATAAAGCTGGGCATGGTGTCACACGCTTGTAATCCCAGCATTTGGGAGGCTGAGACCAGAGGATCTGGGTTCGTGGCCAGCCTCAGCTACCTAGTGAGGCCCTCCACAACTTAGTGAGACCCTGTTTCAAAATAAAGAATAAAAAATAAGGCTGGGGGTATAGTTTGGAGGTAGAGTGCCACGAGTTCAATCCCCAGTACTGAAAAAAAAAATATATATATATATGATAAAAAATAGGGCTGGGAGTGGGTAGCTCAGAGGTAGAATGCCCCTGGGTTCAATCCCTGGTACCAAAAAAAAAAAAAAAAGAATTGAGATGTGCAAAACAGAATTCCCCTCCTTCTCCCCGAAACTTTTCCCACTCACATCACCCACTGCTGCCCAGGTCTCTCATATCCCCAAACCTCCCAGCCATCATCAGTGCTGCTCCTCAAACATCACATACTCATCAGTGAGGAAATCTATTGGTTTAACCTTCAAAATATCTGCAGAGTCCAATGCTTCCCAACACTTCGAGTGTCACCTCCCCTGTGCAAGCCATCACTTCTGACCTCCTCCCCACTCTCCTGACTGCCACCCTTGCTCCCTACATTCGTGGCCCCAGCCAAACACCTTTTCAACATAAATTGGTTCCTGCCATCCTGTGCCTTGCACCTTCCAGCTTGCTCAGAGTCAAAGCCACAGTCCTTAAACTGGTCTGCACAGTCCTTTTTTTTTTTTTTTTTGGTACTGGGGATTGAACTCAGGGGCATTCTACCTCCGAGCTATATCCCCAGCCCCATTTTTTATTCTTTTATTTTGAAACAGGGTCTCACTAAATTGCAGAGTGCCTCACTAAAGTAGCTGAGGCTGACCGAGAACCCGGATCCTCCAGTCTCAGCCTCCCAAATGCTGGGATTACAAGGGTGCGCCACCACACCCGGCTTGCACAGTCCTTTATGTCAGTAAGCTACCCTCATTTTTCTGCTGACTACATGTCTTATGTCAGGACCCCTCTCCCCCAGGGCTCACTCTGAATCCAGCACAGTGGGCATGCTCCTGCCTCAAGGACTCTGCAGGCATACCTTCCTCCCAATGTCCTCATGGCTCTCACTACCTCCCCACCTCAGGTATGTGTATACTGGGGATTGAACCCAGGGCCTGGAGCATGCCAAGAACTGAGCTACACCCCAGCCCTTCCTTCAGGTCTTTACACAAATGACTCTGGCTCCATAGGCCTCCTTGGCCACCTGTGCTACAGTGGGAGTTGTCCTGTATAGTGAGGATGTTTAACAACATGCCCAGTCCCTACGCACTAGATCCCAGTAGCTCATACTTACCGCCATACCCATTGTTGGATGCTATTCCCCACTGTCTATAACAGTGCCCAGTACAGTCAACCCCAATAAATACTGACATTAGCCAGGGGTTGGTTCAGTGGTACAGCACAAGCTTAATATATGCCAGGCTCTGGGTTCAATCCCCAGCATCCCTCCAAAAATATATAGAGAGAAGCTGGTCACAGTGGCACATGCCTGTAATCCCAATACTTGGGAGACTGAGACAGGAAGATCACAGATTCAAGGCCAGCCTCAGCAACTTAATGAGACCCTCATCAATGTGGGAGACCCCGGGTCAAAATAAAAAATAAATAGGGCTGAGGGTATAGCTCAGAGATGGAGTGACCCTGGGTTCAATCCTCAGTATTAAAAATAATATATATAAGCCAGGCATGGTGCCACACACTTGTAATCCCAGTACTAGGGAGGCTGAGACTGGAGGATCTGGGTTTGCAGCCAGCCTCAGCTATTTAGTGAGGCTCTCTGCAACTTAGTGAGACCCTGTTTCAAAATAAAGAATAAAAAATAGGACTAGGGGTGTAGCTTGGAGGTAGAACACCCCTGGGTTCAATTCCCAGTAACACACACACACACACACACACAAAAAAAAA
>PVLC010031499.1:0-18758 GCA_004027655.1 Graphiurus murinus
CAGTACCGCAAAAAAAAAAAAAAAAAAAAAATGATATGGGGGTGTAGATCAAAGGTAGAATGCCTTGGTTTCAATCCCCAATACAAAATACACACACACACCACACACACACACACACACACACGGAATTGAACCATAGCCTAGCTCATGCAAAGCAAGCATTCTGCTACTGCTGAGTTATACTCTCAATGGTGTGTGTGTGTGTGTGTGTGTGTGTGTGTGTGTGTGTACAAAGGTGAACCCAGTTTACTAATAATAATGGCTATTATTTATTGAGCGTAGGTTCTATGATAGGTACTTGATATGCTGTTATCTGTAACCTCATAGTTACTAAACTTACCAGCTGGAAAATAAAATAAAATAAGCTAAGACACAGAGATGTCCAGTTACTTGTACCCAGTCACATAGCTAGTCCTTGGCTGAGCCAGTATTCAAATGTAGGTTGGTATGTTCGCCCCTTCTGCCTCTGCCTCACCAGCCAGACACTACCGCTCTCATTTTAGGATGCCAGAATGGCAACGGGGCAGGCCTTGTACAGCACAGGCCTGTAGCCAGGGGTCTGTCCTGAACACAGTCAGAATGGTAAGGATCTTTATCTACCAGGCCATTTTTTGAGACAGGCAGCTGAGGTAATTAAGACCCCAGAGAATATTTGTTCTCCAACAATCTCCAATAATTTATTGTCCAAATTCTGCAGCCTGTGTATCATTTGTTGTAGGAGAAACTGACAAGAAGGAATTGTAATGTTGGCATTCTGAAAAGTCCCTGAGTTCTTGCAGGGAGATAGACAGATAGCTTTGACTCTAGAGTAAGGACCAGAGCCTCAGCATTCAACAGAAAGAGCTTCTTTCTGTTATGGAAAATCGCATAATCAGAGTGTTCACTGTGTGGTTCATACTTCCCATCCATTACCTTATTTACTCAACACAACCAGTCTCTGAGGTACACACAACTGTCAGCTCCATTTTGCTGATAGGCTCAGAGAGACTAATATTTCCATCAGAGCTGGACGTGGTGGCCCAGGCCTATAATCCCAGTACTTGGGAAGCTGAGACAGGAGGATGGTAGGTTCGAGGCCAGCCTCAGCAACTTATAGAGATACTGTTTCAAAATAAAAAGGGATGAGGATGTAGATCAGAGATTAGAATGACCCTACGTTCAATCTCCAGTACAAAAAAAAAAAAAAAAAAAAAAAATTCTATCAGGGGGAACTGGGCCCCAGTCCCAGGCCAGAGCTATAATACATTGTGATGGATTAAGCCAATCCTGGTAGCTCCTTTTCCTTCTCAGTATACAATGGTTTGAGTATCACCATCAAAACTCATGCTGGAAATTTAATTCCCAACATCATATGTTTATGATGATTGAGTGGTGGGACTTGGAAAAAGCAATTGGGTCCTGGGTGCTGGGTCCTGGGTCCAGGAGACTGGGCGCTGTCAAACCGGGTCAGGGTCCACTCAGAGAGAGGCACTGACTGAGGATCTGGGAGGCAGGCAAGGCTGAGAGGAGGTCAGGGAGAGTGTGGAACCTGGTCAGTTGTTGGGTATTACTTCTGGGAAGGCTTCCTAGAAGAAGCCCAGACTCTCTTTCTCCTGCTTCCTTCCTGGAATGAAGATGGTTGCCAAAGTCCCTCCCATCTTGCACCACGAGACAAACTGGAGAATGACAGGCACTTACCAAAGATGGAAGAGGCCAAGTCTTTGGCACTGCACAGAGTCTCTTAGCTCTTGCAAGCATCCATCCTTCTCTTATAACAGATAAAACCTCTGCTGCCGCCACTGTGCTCTGGTCTCTAAGATGAAGAGTCAAATGCAACATCTAAATGATGCACTCACTAAAATCATCTTCTTTACTGATGGATGAATAGAATAATAGCTTTCCCATAAGAGAGGAAAATATGAAGACAGAAACATGAGCTTCTGTTTAAAAAGGAAGTCAGTTTTAATGAAAGGGTAGCTATAGAGCCAATCACTTGGACTTAAGTGCTTTTGTTTATTCCAATGCTATGCTATAAATGCCTTGCTCCGTGATGATAAGGAAGATGAATTTATGGTCTAGCGAACTAAGCAATTGAAAAAACAAACTATTGGATAACCAGTCCAATTGAGGCAAAGGTCTCGAGTAACATAAATTTTACTTTTCTCTTTTCTTCTTCATAGATTTCTTCCCTGACAGCCTGCAGAGAGATAAGGATCCTCTTAAAAAATTATTTTATCATAAAAGCCTATCTTTACCCAACTGAAGTATATCTTTCCTTTGTTTATGAAGGTTAGGGTTTATAAAACAATGTTTAAGTTAATAGTGGGAAATCATGAAACATGGCTCATCTCAGTTTAAGGATAATTATATGAATTTAATTTAACGTTAATTGCCACATATATTACCAGCTTAAATTGAACTCACCAATTTTCTTTCCCATTTCCTGCTTTAAATTGAGTCACTTGTTTTATAATCACTACACAAATTCTAGGTGAACTCTTGATGTTTTGAGGAGTCCATTACTATGTCCTGAATGTCTGCTACAGTTATTTTAACAAACTCAAATCAAATAAGTTTGTACTCGACAGAATCCAAACCTAAGTTAATACTATACAGAATTCTCCCACACTTCTGAAAAGAGCAAATCTCTCCTACCTCCACCAAGCCACATGCCCTTAGCAGATGTCTCTAATCAACTGTTATTTTTTCTAGTTGAGCCCTACCTCCAGAGCTTCACAATTCTCAATACAGTGCTTAGGGCATTCTCCACCAAACAATTGATATTTCCATGAAAGATGACACCTCTTGCTTTCCTTGATGTACATATATACATACGCATGTGTATGTGTGTGTGTGTTCAACTCAAACTATTTCAAAAGAGAGGAGTGAAAATTAATACAACCTACCTCACCTCACTAAAAATTATTACCTGATCTGTCAAAAGCAGCCCAGCTAACCCACCAGTACTCAGCAACAGTTTCTGTGGAAATATCAATGAGCACTGAGCCCAACCCATAACATATTCCTGTTCATAAACTCTAAGACAGAATTCAAAAGTACCACAATTTTATGCCATTCCTAATGTATCTACATATTTGATGTTTGTTCACAAAGTTATTCAAAGAATAGCGTGTTTATGCATATAATATCCACATCCTAGCATCATAGTTACCATGTAAAACACTAACTTCAAGTAGTTCAAGCTTGAAGTTTATCAATGTGGAAATGATTATAATTTTGGATGGAATATCCAGGAAACTGAGAGGCCCATAATTTTGTCAGAGCAAAGAGTTCCCTTTTAAAATAGGACAGATTATAGCTTAGAACCAAGCATCTGGGATTATAGGATGTGAAAGGTTATCAATTGCTGTTCTTTCCAGGCAACCATAGAGTCCTGAAACATCCAGAAGCTGTGTGCTCTCCCTGTGGTCCTTCGCAGAGCTGCAGGGTATTGTTGCTTTTGTTTCTTTAATTGTATAAAAATTTTCAGGGAAGGTCACTATTTAACTCAACAGTGTGTTCTAGGATGTAGTCGTAAAGTTGTAATCTACAAATGTATAGGCATTTATCTCTGGATAGAATATAAGGAGTGTGGGAGCCTCTTGCTGTTCATTAGGATCTGACTGTCCCTAGCTCCAAACCATGTCACACATCAGTAAACCATACCAAACATACAGCACCAGGCCTGGGGACTGAACGCAGGCCTCCTGGCTCAAAGCATTCCAAGTGTTTCTCCATGATGCTTTCCACATTTTTTTAAATGAAGTATGAATTGACTAAAAAGCTCTAGTTTTAATTTCATGTGGCAGCTCCAACCTGGAAAGAATTTCCTTTCTCTTATTTGGTAGTCATTAAAACAAATATTAAGGAAGTGATTCCTAACTTTGCCAGGAAAAATGTGGTTAGAGAGGGGTTTCTCAAGCTATGTACAGTCACGTGCCACATAACCATGTTTCAGTGAGTGATGGAATACATAGACAATCGTGATTCCACAGCTATAATGGAACTAGAAAATTCCTTCACCTGGTATTGTTACTCTACCTTGCCTATGTTTAGGTACACAAATACCACTGTGTCACATTTGCCTACATTATTCACTACAGTAATATGCTGTGTAGGTCTGTAAGGTAGGAGCAATAGGCTACACCACATAGCCTAGGTGTGCAGAAGGTTTCACTATCTAGGTTTGTGTAAGTGTGTTCCATGATGTCCCCACAGGGACAAAATTGCCTATCGACACATTTTTCAGAAGGTAACCTTGTCCTTGTCGTTAAACTGTACATGACTGTATATTACCTTGAGAATATGATGAGGCACACATACACACATATTACACATATGTATGTGTTGTATAATATATACACATACTATAAATAATTATAATCTATATTTGCTTATATTATATATGCATGTGACTTTATAAGTCTATTTGAGCTTTAAAAAAATATCTGAATACAGCTTTCTGGTCTTCTTTTCCACATTAGAAGGCATTTGGTCCACTCCAGGATAAGGCTGACTCTCTCTAGAACAGAGTGAAAACATCTTGCCTAAATAAAAACTGCACACGGACTGGGCCCCAAACCTGCAGCTGGTGACCACTCAGTCCTCACGTGGCTTGGATTGTCCCTCCCTGTCTCTGGGAGACAGCCACATGAAAAGCTTCTGCCCCACCCTGAGGCTACCCCTTGGATGCAACACCACAGATCTCCCAGGACACTCCTGAACACCCCACAGAGTGATGGGGAGGAGCCCCACATTCGTGCCCTTTGGGTGGCAGGGACCAGCAACTCACCCTGACCCTGCTGCTGCCATTGTCCCTCCCTCAGCTGGAGACCAAGGGTCTAACCCGAACCCATGCTATTACAAGCATGAGGGACGTGGTCACAGAGCACCAGAAAAAGGCTCATTTAAAGTCCTTGCTTAAGTTGAAGTCAGTCAAGTTCTAGAAAAGGAAACCTTGCTCTCAGAGGGTCTGCTTGGCTTGTATCCACACTAGTCCTGACTCCCAGGAAGGCAGTGTGTGTAAACCAAGCTCACTAGCATTTGGTATTGCCTTGCTCCTGCCATCAAGTGAATCTGCTGAGTGTTTCTGATCTAGAAGGTCCCGTTTTGGGGAGGCCAGGGGTCTGATAGTACTTGTCGCTTACCCTGGAAAAAGCAAAAGGGCTTCTCCAGTCGTTAGGCACTGCTAAGAAACTCCTTCTCACAGAGGATAGGATGTAAAGGTGCAGACACCCACAGGACTTGATTCGCCCAATAGGAAACGTGGCTGCAACATTCACAAACCCTCTTCCTTTTGCAGGAACTAACTGCCTTTGGGTGCTATTAATTTATACATCACTCTCTCTGCAGACACATAATCAAGTACACCAAAAGTGGGAATTAGAACAAGAGGGCCAGCCCCACCTCACCCCCGCTCCCCAGTCGTCTGGAATTCTGGCTTCTTGTCTTGTTATTCTTAATAAGAAATTATTCATGACGAAGAGTGCATACAAGACTCTCCCCTTGGGCTGGTTTTAGTGCTTTTTTTTTTTTTCCTTTTTTAATTTGACAAAATAGTTAGCAACCCAGAAGAGAGCAGAACACTTTCAATTCACTCACCCACTTTGTTGATTCATCACAGACACTCAGAAACCATTTGCAAGCCCTCGGTTGTTAGCATCCCTCAAGGTTGCTTGCTTTATAAACCACCAAACACCATCACAGACAGGAAGTGAATAATGTAAAAGGCTGGAGTGAGTCAGAAACAGAAGCAGGAACAGGATTTAAAACTCTTGGGCCTCCTCCTGTGTTGACTTGGAAGGGGAGTCATGGTGGTACCTGACTGCTACCTGGGTAAGGAGGTGACCTGCTCTGGCTCCTCAGTCTTCATATCATCAGGATGATGTGTGCCAAGCATCATTAAATAGGGACCAATGCCCCACCTTCTTCAAACACTTGTTTCTCTTGGCTTTTGCAACAGCACAATCCTCCTTGTTTCCTTCCTATGCACAACCATGGCTTTTCAGTTTCTTCTCAATAATCATTCACTCATTCACAAATATTTGTTGTAGGTGTCCCCCAGTTGCGTCCTTTGCCAACTTTTTCTCTTCTATTTGATCATGGGGTGTGAAAAGGGGCACAGTTCTCTTTTCCACCTGCACACTTTCTAGAGGTCAAGAGATCATTCCATCTTTTCTTCTGCTTTCACACACTGCCTAGGTGCTGAGGATGCCAAATGGATATCCAAATGCCTTCTTGTGAGCGGCATTCAGATACCCAGCAGTCTACCTTGGATGTAGTATTTCAAATGGGATGCTTGACAACCCCATGCAGAAGGCTTCACACAGTCTTTCCCCTCTTGGTCAGAGATGCCCTGCATAAAGGGTGAAGAGCACAGGACATCGCATTCAGTCTGCTTGAGGTGAGATCCTGAATGTGTATGCCCTCCTCCTATTCCCATGTTGAAATCCTAATACCAAGGTGAAAGTATTAGAAGGTGGGACCTTTGGGGGGACTGGGTCATAAGGAGAGAACTCTCATGAATGGGATTAGTGCCCTAAACAAGAGACCCTAGGAAACTCATTTCCCCCTTCTGCCATATGAAGAAGCACCATCTTTGAACCAGACATGGAATCTGCCAGCATCTTAAAGCCAGACCCCGAGGCTCCAGAACTCCGAAGCACATCTTTGCTGTCGATAAGCACCCAGTTTGTGATGTTTTGTTATAGTAGACTGCATGGACTGACACTACATCATGGAGTAGTTGTGCAGATTCAATGACTTAATACCTAAGAAGTACTTAGAACATAATAGAAGTGTTTTCTATTATGTGTATGTCACTACCTCCAGTTGGTTCTCTCCTGAGATCACCCTTGGCATATCACTCCTTCAAAAACAAAAAGGGGAGGCTGAGACAGGAGGATTGCAGGTTTGAGGCCAACCTTAGCAATTTAGCATGACCCTATTTCAAAATAGAAAAAAATTTTAAAAAGGGCTGGGGTTAGCCAAAAAAAGTGGCTTGGAAGAAGAATGCCCCTGGGTTCAATCCCCAGTACCATCAAGGTGGGCAGGTGAATTGTTCAAGAAAAGTAAAATCATGTCTCTAAGGGCTACCTCAGTTATTTAATTATTATTTTGTTAGGTGAGATAGGGCACTGGAAAAGTAATTACAATCTAGTTAGGTGAAATAAAAAGTAGATTTCAAATCTGCTCATTCCAAATCTTCTTTGTGCTGCCTACAGGCAGGTGTCCTTGGAAAGTTAGATCTAAGCCTCCAGGATCTTGATACTTAAAATAAGAATGGTCTTACGTACCCCTCAGGGTACTTGTAAACTTTCAATAGAATAATGTATATAAAGTGTCAGCTCAGTGCCAGATAGCAGCTATTATTATTAAGAATAGGGATTTGGCTTTATGAGCCTCAGGGTAGTCTTGTGGCTTCAAAGAGAAGAAGCAATTAACAATAGATTCCTCCCTAACAGATTCACTGGTCATTGGGAAACCACAAACACAAGAGCCTCTGGTAAAGTCCCACACTGCCAAGTCCCAGTGCAGCCCAGGGCCAAGGGGCCAGGGAGGGGGCAGGGATCATCTGATTACAGGCACCATTTCTCCAGGGTCACCTTAGCCATCAGCCCCACCCCAGGGGCAGCGCTATTCTGTGCCCATTTCCAGCTGTCTGCCTTCAGTGCTCAAGGAGCAGAACAGAACCATTAATGTTTAATATTTAAACAAAAACATTCCATTATTAATCACTTTAAGGCCCAGTGAAGATTATTAAAACATAATGGAGTCTTATTTTTAAAGCTTGAATTTTAATGACTAAGATAGAAATCAGAACTAAAAAAAAAAAAAAAAAAATTAAAAATCGAACTCCCTGGTTCTCTAGAGAGTATTCTTTCTGCCAGGCAGAGTCCTGGGCAGATTTCCTGGCTGCTCTAAGAGCTTGGGCTGCCTTTCTTGCCCCAGTATCTTTCCCTTTGGGTGTGGGGCAGAAGAGTGCCCCCCCGGGGGGGGGGGCTGGAAGCTTACCATGCCCTGCACGGGCACACTTCCCAGACTCCCAGCCTCAAGGCAAGGCCAGTGTGAGAAGCCAGTACTACTTTGGACACCCAGCCTAGGCTCCTGAAGTCCAGGGCTGCCAGGACCACAGAACATCTCAGTCAGCCTCTGTAAGTTAGCCCTAGGAATAGAGTGCCCAGTACTTAGAAAATAAGCTCAGATTTCCATTGCTGGTCACTTCTGCAGAGTTTTTAAGGTTGGCTGATTCTCCCTTATCTTTTGGTTCAAGGAGACTGGCTTTGCACCCTGGACCATAGAGGTGGTGGACCTAGAGGGAGAAGAAAGCAGGGGGCAAGAGGGTGTCACTCTGGGGATTCCTGCAGATGCTGGCCCTGCTGACTTGCTGAAATCTCCAACTAGTTGGGCAGTTGGGGGCCAAGTGGATTATTCTTTTTCCATGGAGTAGGCTAGAAAACTTTAATTGGGGGTAGGAGAATAGCTTTAGTAATAACAATAAAAGAACACAATATTCCTAGGAACAAAGTTTCATAAGTCATGTGAGTGACTTATGTCAAGAAAATAGTAAAATTCTACTAAATGGACATAGAATGTCTGAATACATAGAAACTACACCCTCTTTTTTTAAGCATGTACTCCATATTGTAAAAATAACAATTCTTCTGAAATCAATGCAAATCCCAATAAAAAAAAATTCAGGACTTTTTTCCTTGATATGGAAAAAATTGATTTTGAAGTTCTTATGAAAGAATAAATATCTATAAATAGGAAGAATAATAAGTATTTGTTCCATTGAATATTAAAACATACTATACAAGTATAAATATTAAAACATTATACAATAATTAACCGAAATCTCAATAGTACAGGATCCAGAAACAGACTCCTATGTGAATGAGAATTTGACACAGGATAAAGGTGAACAAAATGAGTTGGTAAAACTGATGAGTCATTCGGAAAAACAGAAATGACAAATCTTTACCCCAAAATAAATATCTAAATGGAGCAAATATCTAAATGTAAATACATACATTTAGTTAAAATGCTGAAAAAGTCATAGGCAACATTAGTATGCACCTTTCTAGATGGGCACCTGACAAATGTATCAACATTTTAAAGCTGACCCAACAGTTCCATTCATGGTATTACCCTAAGGAAATAATGGCTCATTATAAGTTCACAGAGAAACATATATAAGGATGCTCATTTAGCATTGCTGATAATAGTGAAAAATTAGAAACAACTTAAATATTGGTTAAATAAATTATAGCATTGTCATGCAGTGAAACCCTAACCAGCCAATTAAAGTAATACAATATAACTATATTAATATTCTATTACCTGATCATCCCAAAGAAACACTGTATTTTATTTTACATTTTATTTAATTTTCTTCTTTTTTTTCTTTCCAGTACTTGGGATAGAACCCAGGGGCATTCTACCTCTGAGCTACATCCCCGGCCCTAATTTTTTTATTCTTTATTTTGAAACAGGTTCTCACTAAGTTGTGGAGGGTCTCACTAAGTAGCTGAGGATGGCCGCAAATCAGGATCCTCCAGTCTCAGCCTCCCAAATACTGGGATTATAATCGTGCACCACCACACCCAGCTGTTTTTTTCCTTTTTCTTATTAATTAATTCATTGATTCTACCACCCAATGACACTCCAAACCCCATGGTTCTTCTGTGTGTGTGTGTGTGTTGTGCTGGGGATTGAACCCAGGGGCATTTTACCTCCAAGCTACAGCCTAGCCCTATTTTATTTTTTATTTGGAAATAGGGTCTCACTAAGTTGCTTAGAGCCTTGCGAAGTTGCTAAGGCTGGCTTTGAACCTGCAATCTTCCTGTTTCAGCCTCCCAAGAACTAGGATTACAGGCATGCACCATTATACCTGGCTCCATGGTTCTTATTTCTAGTCCATTAGTTGCTTGTGCCTATTGGTCCATACTCTCATCATCACCAGGGGGTGTGATCCACATGCCTGATATCTAGAGCTATGTTTTCTGCCCATCAACAGACAATTCTGCCATTTAGGCACATGCCCTTGGTCTCAACTATACATGGTTTTCCCTGTAATGCCCTTCAAAAGCCCAGCTAAGACAAGCAATAGCCTAAAACAGAAGTCCTGTGGCACCAGATCCAGAGACCATATACCCTGCAAGAGCTCCTTGGAATTGCAGACAAATTTCCCATGTTTTATACAAACAATTGGTCAATATAGGAAATTCCCTCCGTTGCAAAAATTTATGACACTTCCTTCTCCACCTCCACAGTGGGCTGTGGAAATTAATTGAGTTCAGGGTGTGAAAAACGTATGCTGCTACATGAAGTGCAAAATCATTAAGCTTTAGAGACTAACATTCTGCTTGAGGCCTTGGGACCAAAACACCAGATGTTGCACCTGGTAATGACTTCGCTCCCATCTAACTTCAATAATTCAAGATTGAGTGAATTTCAGTTTCGACCTTGCACTGCCAGGTGAATAAAGTTGAAGCTAACTATCCCCAAGACTCCCTCCAGAGAGCAGGGACATAAGAATTATCCTTAACACCTGCACACAGAGTACAGTGACAAAACACCTGCCCATGCGGAACTGCCACCCCGCAACCCAAGGCAGTGCCCTATGGTGGCCCCAGTTGGTAGGTGAAGATGGCAGTTATTTGTGTTGTTGGAAGGGACCGTGGAGGGAAGAGTTCTACAGGCTCATTTGGAACCAACTAGAATATTTCTCAAAAGGTTGTTTCAGCAGCTGGGTGTGGTGGCACACACATTTGTGCTAAAGAGGCTGAGACAGGAGATTGCCGGTTCTAGGCCAATCTTGGCAATTTAGCAAGGCCCTCAGCAATTTGGTGAGACCCTGTTTCAAAATAAAGAAAAAAGAAGGGCTGGAAGTGTAGCTCAGAAATAGAACACCCCTTTGTTCAATCCCCAGTACCAGACACACACACACACACACACACACACACACACACACACACACACAAACACACAAGTCTCAATGTGGGACATAGTTGTGTTATAGGACTGGGAGTTTCCCTTGGTTCTTGTCTCCCCAAAAGAAAGATTTCATTTTGGGGGACACAGATAGGGTAAGCATGAAGGGGTTTATTGGATGAGTTCAACAGGAGGGTCACAGAGCTGGGCAATCTGCCACATGGTGAGTTTCTATACTATCCAGAAATCTCACCCCTCCTCATGCATAGTAATTTGGGGCATAATTTGGGGTGTCATGTGGGAATCTAAAGCTGCAATGTAATAGACTGGAAGTCTCTGGCCACAGCTGGGTGGAGCATTTCCATATCTCTTCTTAGTAAGGCTCCTCCCTGTCCCCTTTTTCCCTGTCCTGCTCATTTTTGTCTAGCTACCTAACAGTTGGACATAGAATTAAGAGTAATTACCTCAAAGTGAGTGATTTTTGTCTTCTTGTTTATTTTCTTGTTAACTTGAGTTGTCTAGCTCAAGAATTAAAGACATTTATAAGCAAAAGTGGCATAAGTCTCTTTCAAACCTTTGGAGATTAATTTTTCAAACTGCTAACAATTGTTGTAGGTCTACCAGGGACATTTTTAGAGGATCCTGAAGTTATGGTATTTTATGAGAAAGGAGGTTGATTGCAGGGAAGCGAGAGGGTGCCAACTGCCTGGGTTTTATTTAGCCCATACTGGTTCCAGTTAAAGAAGAAGTCAGATAAAAGAAGGGAAAATGAGGAATTTCAGTGAAAATAAAACTCAGGAGTAAACTAGCAGAGAAGAAAGACACTGTGGCCTCTTCCCTCTGTTTTATTTTACATTTTTCCCTTCTGCATGATAGGAAGGAGGAGGAGGAGGAGGAGGAGGAGGAGGAGGAGGAGGAGGAGGAGGAGAAAAGCAAGCAGAAACAAGGTGTGCTAGAAAGTAAACAAGAGCCATCTCTTCAATTAAGTCTATTAAACCCAAAGAGAAACACTGAAGTGTTCCTGTGGCTACCACAGAAGCTGACAGTGGCGGCTAACAGAGGAACTACTTGGAAAGGCTATTGATTTTTTATTCAGAGGAAATGAATAATGGGAAAGTTAAAGATTGATGAGCAAAATGCAAAATGTGCTATGAGAGTTTTTTCTAAAATCCAACTTTTAAAGAATGAGTGGCTAATAGTGGTTTATCTTTAGTTCCTTCAATAAAGAGTTACATGTTCATTGATCTAGGATTCTAAGACACTTGAATAAAAGGACACACATAGCTCTCAGTCAAAGCATGTACCATCACTTGGTGACAGCCTACCCGAATTGCAGGGCTACAAGAAGGAAAACTATCTTTAAAAGCTTCAAGTTTTTAAGCTGGGCACAGTGGTGCATGCCTATAATCCCAGTACTTGGGAGGATGAGACTGAAGG
The DNA here is from genome assembly GCA_004027655.1 of Graphiurus murinus. NCBI lineage: Eukaryota > Metazoa > Chordata > Mammalia > Rodentia > Gliridae > Graphiurus > Graphiurus murinus. The sequence goes on from PVLC010031499.1 coordinate 12,352, forward strand.
ATCACAGGTTCCAGGCCAGCCTCCACAACTTAGTGAGCCTTGTTTCAAAATTAAAAATTAGAAAAGGGCTGGGAGAATAACTCAGAGGTAGAATGCCCCTGGGTTTAATCCCCAGTATCAGAAGAAAAAAAAATCTTCAATTATAAAGTTAAAGCCATCTTATATCAGAAAGTATTTCATATTTATACTCAAAATATGTATACAGTCTGGAATATGTACATAATTTCCTGACAAAATGTTGTGTTTCAGTGTACCTGTGCATCTGAGTATATTTCTTACCCTCATCTCTTTGGTATTCATATTTGTTCTGCTTTTCCATGTTATATATGATCCCCAGATGCCGACCTTTAATAAAATTGCTAGCATTGATCATTTTTCCTCCACTAATGTATTCCTTTGAGTCTGTATCCCCAGCAACAAATAATGGGAGTGGAGGGGGAAGCTATCCTTTGCTGACACATAAGGATTCCATAATTGAAGACAAGAAAGAAGATTCTAAAGAAAACTTTCATCTTCCCTGCTTATATCTTCCTCCTCCAGCCCCCAGCCTTCCCCTCTTCCCCATTCTTCTGTCTCACTTCTACTGGACAGGTTGTTATAATAATGGCCCCCAGTGAGTCATGTCTTCTTGGGTGGATCTCCAACTCTCTGACCCTCCAACAGAAGGTGGAGTCTCTTCCTTCATTCCTGAAATCTAAAATATCTTTGGCATCATCCCCTTAGACCAAAATAACATAACAGCAGTAATACTGTGCAAATTCCAGAACCTAGGCCTTACTGAGACCACTGTGCTGGGGAAAAGATCATGCTAATCAATCAGAAAAGAAAAAGCCACATAAAAGACAACCCACACAACCCTCCCCTCAAGAAAAACAACTCAGCCAGCACCAACTGCCCACAGTGAATTATGTCATCTCAGGCCCTCAACCCACACTGGCAGAGACGACAGCCATGTGGTGAGCCCAAAGTCACAGACCCACCCAGATTCCCAACCCTAAGAATCAGGAGAGATAATAAAGCATGGTTGTTTTGAGCTACTAAGTGTTAGGATAGCTTGTTATGCAGCAATTGATAACAGATATGTCCTCCAAAAAAGATTTCTACAAAAGAATGAGAAATAACCATGATTTAACTTCAATCCTTTGATCTTCTCACACCCCTGCTTATACTCTCCTACTATCTACTTTCCAGAAAGAAGCCATTAAATATTGATTCGTGGGTGGGGCAGAGCCTTTGCTCTGGTTCCTCTCTTGACATATCAAAGAATTCCTCTTGTGTTCATTCTTCTGCCAGTTAACAAATATTTGAGAGAGAGAGGGAAGAAAAATGGCTTAACTTGAACTCCCAGAAGGCGGAGGGAATATATGCAAACACCATTTTGTACATGCCCAAGATAAAGCCCTAGATGGTAGGAACTGAACAAACATTACTTGAAACCAAAACAACAAGAGGGAAGGCTGCCACCAAAGACATCAGGTCTCACTCTTATTCAGGACATGCAGCCCTATGCACTTTGTGTTACAGAACAAAATTACTAAAAGATGAGGGCAGCCAGAGGCAGAAATAAGGTTGGGTTATAATATTTTAAGGCTACAGCAAGGAGTCCATCAAATAGATTTTGCCAAATGTTCGATATATTCCCTTCACAAATATCAAGTGCATTAGTAATTTTCCTTTGGGGGAAAAACAAATCATAGCAATATTTTGATGTAGGAGGAAAAGGTATTTATGGGGAAAGTGCCAGATGTTTCTTTCATTGAGGAATGGTGCATAAGACTCAGATAATTCCCCAAGTTTGAAAGTTGTGCTATAGAAGCATTGATTAAAACTGAAAAACTGAAAGTCTCCAGAGTCCTTTTAATAAGAATACAAAATGAACCAAAGTTATGGAAGATCTTCTGAGAAAATTCAGGTTTCATGCATAAGAGCCAACTATGCAAAGCTCCTAACTTTAACCAGATTTCACAGCGTACCTGGCGAGTAATAAAAAAGGAGCCAGCAAATAATTTTTGTTAAAATTATGGCCTTGGTTTCTTATCAGTTTGCTAAATTTCGAAAGAGGCCACACAAACATCTAGAAGTAGTATTTAAATCTAGACAACTATGGAAATTGACAGTCCAGTTGAAACCAATTCCTAGTTAGAGATTATTTGAGCTAAGAAGTTATTTGGAGTTGGATTTCATATCAAGACCTTATCTGATTAATGAAATTTGCTATTATGCTATTGCTGCTAATGTTCATGGTTTATTTTTTGCAGGTTGTTTTGGGGGGGGAAGGGTCATTTTGTTTTATTTTTTGTTTATTTTGGTTTGGTTTGGTTTGGTTTGAGGTTATATTCTTTAACAAATGCTCTCAATGTTTAGAATTTTTTATGGGTTGCTTCCACAAGTTAAATATTTGTTGCCTCCTCTATAGCCTATATCCTGAAAAATAAAACATGGACTACCAGAGCTACAAAATAATAAATAAAATCGATTAAACCAATTTTATTAACTTGCCATCCAAGAAAGTACATGTGGTGAGGTTAACTGAGATGGGCAGATTGGTCCATTTTCTATTGCTATGACAAAATACACAAAGTTGGATAACTTGGGAAGAAAAGAGGTTTATTTAGCTCACAATTTTGGAGGCTGAAAAAAATCCACACAGCATGGTACTGGCTGTGGTGAAGACCAGACAGCGTCACGCCATGAAAGATGACATCACAGTGGTGATACATGCAAGAGGGACAGATGACTACTGAAACAGGAAGCCAGAGAGACCAGGGAGGAGTCAGCCTTGCTCTTTTAGAACAACCCTCTCCCAAGAACTAAGTTCTTAATCCCTCCCAAGGGCAGCACCCCCCAATGACCTGCCATCAGACCCCAACTCTTACAGGACTCACCACCTCTCAATATCACCACACTGGGGACCAGGTTTTCAACAAATTAGAGCAAGGAAAAGTTGGTAATTTTTAATCTACAAAGAGAAGGCACACAGTGATTAAGGCTTAAACATTAGCACTGCAGATAGGGCCCAGTGAACCCACAGGTCTATACTTCATTGGTTCAAACAAATCCAGTTGTTCGTTGGTCAGGAAAGATTCTTTGGTTGGGTTTGGTAGGACCTTGGTGTCTGGGTCCACTTCAGCTGGTTAGAATCTGTTAGCATAAAACGGCATTTAATTTTGACATATCCTCAGGCAAGTGCAGATGAAAGTGAATTTTTTTTCCTTTTACAACTCCAGTCTGCTCTGCCTCTGTGAAAGCTCTGTACACACCACTTAGATGCACTAGGTGATGTATCTCATTTTCTAGTCTTCAGCTCTATGCTTAGGAATTTCATAGTTATCTTCAATAGATGTGAAATATTTATACAGTTGTCTCCTAGTATCTGTGGGAAATTGGTTCCAGGATGCCTTCAGATATCAAAATCTGAGGATGCTCAAGTTCCTTATATAAAGCAGCATAATATTTGCATATAACCTGCACACATCTTCCTGTGTATACTTTAAATCATCTCTATATGATTTATAATACCTCATGTAAATACAATGTAAATAGCTGTTATACTGTGTTTTGTAGGGAATAATGGCAAGGAAAACAAAATATGCACATCCCCAAAACAGATGTAATTTTTTTCCCAAATAGTTTTCATCTATGGTTGGCTGAATCCATGGGTGTGGAATTGGTACACAGAGAGCTGTGTGAATGAACTCAGCTCCCATGCTCAGATGGTCTTCACTGCCCTTGTCTGGTTCAGCCCTGGGATCTGCACTTCTTCCCCAAATTCCACCTTTATCCAATATGTTTGGGTGTCTACAGAGCTAAAAATATTCTGCAGAATATTATCAGGAAAGTAGAGCAAGACTGTGGCTTCAAACTTCACTTTGAACAGCAAAAGGTAGCTGGTAAAATACCTGCACACGATTACATCAGATAATCTTGACCCCTGGTGTTCTCAGTAGGTTTTAGGAACATCAATACACAAAAGATGAGGAAGCCTTTAAGAATGTAGTAGTAAATAAAGAAAGGAGGAGAGAGATAACAGAAGGTAGGAGGAAAGAGAAGGAAGAATAATGAGTCAGGAGAAAACAATAGGACTGAAGAAATCTGACTGAGGGGAGGCAGGAGTGACCAGAAGGCCAGAGAGGAGCAGAGGCAGCTGGGGGAGGCTGCAGAGCTAAGCAGGTCTGTTTTGCAGAGTCTGAGGCAAGAAAGTGCTGTTGACTGAAACAAAAAATAACATTTTCCCCCTGCTGATGTTTCTCTGGGTTCCTGCCAGTGCACAATTCTGCAGAATCAGAAACTAAATAAATAGACTAATTTATTCAGATGTATTCCCCTCAGTTCTCTCCCAAGAATGGTGTCAAACCTGCCCGGGGTACCAGAAATCTCTGTGCATTTGGATGACAAGGCATTAGGCAGCACGTTCCTCTCCATCCCACAACACCTGCTCCTGAGAAGGAAGCATTTGTTCCTTGCATGCAAATCATTCCCATAAAAGAGGCAGCTAATGAGCATTCTTATGAAAGTGCCCCCAAGCAGGTAAGACAAGGAGGCACAAACTTAGATATGAAAAAGAAACTCATGATTTGCAAGCCCAGAGCTAAGCATTGGCTATAGAATGACTATGCTTATTCTTTTCCATGAATATAATTAGCAGCTCTCCCAAATCCTCTATGAGTATTTGCCCAGCTGAGGCATCCAGAGTCCTTCCTGCGTGTTCAGAATCAATGTTAGAACCACAAAAACCCTAGAGATAATCTAGTTAAATGCTTTCTTCTCCCAGAAGAGGACACTGTAGCCTGGAGAGGAGGGTGAATTGCTCAAAGTTACACTGCTAATTAGGAAAAGGTCTCCTGATTCCCAGTTCAGTGTTCTTTTCACTGCACCATGACACATGCCCCTGATTAATCACCCACACTTCTATTCTCTACCTTCACCCAACCTCTCACCACTCAACAATGCACTTGACTGCCATAACAGAAAATCCGACAGATATGGTTTAAACCATAAGGGTGGTCATGGTTGACTTGGAGAGAGGCTAGAGGTAGGTAGGGTTTGTTCTGATGCTCAACAATGCAATCAAGAACCTGGAATTTTCTCATATTTCTGTTTGGGCATCTATAGTATGTTTCATCCTTGAATCTGTGACCTCATGGTGACACGATGGCTTTCACAGTTCCAAGCATCATATAGTTAAACCAGTACCTAAGCAGAAAAGAAAGAGATGGGCATAGAAAGGCTTTGTTTTTATCAGAGAGGAAAATCCTTCCTAGAAATAACTTTTAGTTTTATATTTCCTTGGCCAGAATGGTCTCATGGTCACCCGTGCAGCCAGGATGTCTGGGAAAGGAAGTATCTGGCAAAAGATAACGAGTGACTTGATTGACTTAAACTAATGATAGCACATTGCCACCATTAACAAAACCAAAATTCTGCAAGAAGAAGGGAGCCTGGTGTGGTGGCACATGCCTATAATTCCAATATTGGGAGGCTGAGACAGGAAGATTGCAGATTCAAAGGTAGCCTCAGCAAGTAGTGAGACTCTCATCAACCCAGTAAGACCCTGTTTCAAAACAAACAAACAAACAAAAAAGGCTGGGGGTATATCTTAGAGGTAGAATTCCCTGGGTTCAACCACCAGTACCACAAAAAAAAAAAAAAAAAAAAAAAAAAAAAGAAGAAAGGAAGGAAGGAAGGAGAAATAGGAAAGAGAAAAGGAAAAGGGGTTGTGGCTATTAGGTGTGTATGTCAGTTAACTATTCATGTGTAATGAACCTCCTCCAAAACCAGTCATTTATTGTTTTCCATGGGCCTGGAAGTCAACTGATCCAGCTGGGTCACTTAGGTGGTTCTGCTGATCTCAGCTGAATTTGCTTATGGAACTGTGGATCACTGGGATGTCCAAAGTGATCTAGGCTCTGCCCCCCCACACACACACCACCACCACCACCATGGCATGCCTCTTCTCCTTGTGGCAATGGCCCCGGAACAGAGTGCAAGAAGAATGAGGCCAGTCCTCCTGAGGTCCAGACCGGTGAGCACCCTCTCGTTCCTGTCTCACTCTATTGGCCAAACCCAAAGTTGGAGATGAGGAAATAAACTAGTGGGAAGAGCTACAAAGTCACATGGCAACGAATGTGGGTACAAACAAAAGTGGAGACATGAGGCCAGTTATGCAACTTAACTTTCTAGGCAGCCCATGCTGTGCTTCCACCCATTCTTTTTTTTTTTTTTTTTTTTGGCGGTACTGGGGATTGAACTCAGGGGCATTCTACCTCCGAGCTACACCCCCAGCCCTATTTTTTATTCTTTATTTTGAAACCAAGTCTCACTAAGTTGCAGAGTGCCTCACTAGGTAGCTGAGGCTGGCCGCGAACCCGGATCCTCCGGTCTCAGCCTCCCAAATGCTGGGATTACAA
>PVLC010031500.1:0-18757 GCA_004027655.1 Graphiurus murinus
TGGTACTGGGGATTGAACTCAGGGGCATTCTACCTCCGAGCTACGCCCCCAGCCCTATTTTTTATTCTTTATTTTGAAACCGAGTCTCACTAAGTTGCGGAGTGCCTCACTAGGTAGCTGAGGCTGGCCGCGAACCCGGATCCTCCGGTCTCAGCCTCCCGAATGCTGGGATTACAAGCATGCGCCACCACGCCCGGCTTCTCCTCTACTTTTAAACCAATCCCCTACCATGGGTTATTTGTGGTGTTTTCATGCTATGTTGTTATTTTAATTAATACTATTATAAAAGATGCCAATTTAGAACACATCCTAATACTTAGATAAAAAACTTCCAAACTGAAAGGAAGCTTCTTATAGATGGGAATATCAGCAATCCTGGTCAGCAAAAATCAGTACCCAAAAACTTTTGTGATCGATGTGTTTATAATAGTGTGATGTGAAAGTAAATAATAAACTGTCAATTAAGAATCAATGAGTTGAGCCAGGCATGGTGACGCACGCCTGTAATCCCAGCATTTGGGAGGCTGAGACCGGAGGATCCGGGTTCATGGCCAGCCTCAGCTACCTAGTGAGGCACTCCTCAACTTAGCGAGACCCGGTTTCAAAATAAAGAAAAAAAAAAAAAAAACAGGGCTGGGGGTATAGCTCAGAGGTAGAATGCCCCTGAGTTCAATTCCCAGTACTGCAAAAAAAAGAAAAAAAAAAGAATCAATGAGTTGCCAAAGCTTGTTTTAGGAAGAGATAATAAAATAATACAACATATATTTTCTCGAATAAAAAGGAAAAGAGAATACGTAGTATTGTCCTAATAACTTTTGTCGGTTATTTTTTTTTTTCAATTTTGACATTTACTCCAATACAATTACAACATGATTTTTCATTTGAGCATTTTTGGAATCTTCAAAGGCAAACTTCAAAGTAATCCAGAAAGTTAAAATAAAATTTCAAACAGAACTGTTGAATTTTTTTGACTCACTAAATAAAATTGTCAGAGTTTAGGCATCTTATGTTGTTTATAGTGTACATAACACACACACATACACACACACACACACACACACACACACACACACATTCTTAAGTGAATAACTCCAAATAACTTTTCTAATTTAAAAAATGTTCTTGAAGGATATGAGTGTGTGTGTTAATTTAAAGTTAACCTGATTGCCTGCTTCCAAGGAAGGACCTTGTAGGCCAGGCTTAAGTCTGTGTTCTGTCAGGGAACCTTGGCCAAAAGGTGTAGTCAGGTAACACCCTCAACTCCTGCTGGACATGAGGTTCCTCGAGGTAGGAGGAGTTCCCAAAGAAAAAAATATCTAGAAGAAACAAAGGGTGCTAGGCAGACAATACATGACAAACTACATGCATTTTTGCAAAACTTCATTGCTACTATTATTTATCTACCAGACCAGGAAGGAAAAATACAGGTGGGGTGTGAACATTCTTAGTACATGATTTCCCATGCGGTGTTCGGTGAAGCTGGAGGCGGCTTGATGTTTGTCTGGTCAGCTTATTAGGAGATTTTGTCCTTCGTAATATTATGTAAGACAGAAAAGAAAATGAATTTACTCTAAAATGAACTTACATAAATACATATACATGTATATTTTAGCTGTAAAAGTAATTATAGACATAGAACTTGTTTTTTCAACTTTTCTTTTTTATATACTTTTATTGGTGCATTATAATTATACATCATAGTGAAATTCAAAGTCATACATTCATGCATGCATATAGCATTTGGTATATTTCCCTCCTCATCTTCCCTCCCCATTCATCACCCTCCTTTCCTGTACATTTATTGAGATTGGTGGTGATATCTTCATATATGGACATAGCATTATTTGTACCAAAGAACTTTCTGACACTACATAATAATAAAATATAACAAAAAATTATCATTTTTCCATTTCAGCCTTCACTTTCCCTTCCTAAAAGCAATGGCTTAGCAGTTTCCTATGTATCCTTCAGAAATATTTCATGGATATATTGCATATAAAAATATAAATGATTTTTCATGAATGTGTGAAGTCACCTACGTAATATATATGTAGATGTATATGTGTAATATTATATTTCTATTTTTATGTATATAACATATATTCCTACATGTAATATATATGTATATATACATATATATGCATATGTATATATATACACATATATGTCCCTATTTATATATATGTTATATATATATATATATATCCCTATTTTTACCAAAATGGGAGCATAGCATTCTTACTATTATACTACTTTACTGATGGTATGGTATTCCATTTTTTGAAATAAATCAAAATTAATTTTATCTGCCTCATATTGATTAACCATCTAGGTTGCTTTTTCTATTACAACAGTATTGCTATGAATGTTCATGCTTCCATGTCTTTGCAAATATATTGGAATGCCAAATTCCTGGAAGTAGCATTGCTGACTCAAAGTGATTTTTTTTGTATAGCTTTACTATCAAATTGTTCCCTTGAAAGTGTGTCACTATTTTATATGCCAACCAGTTATAAGACTGGTGCTTCTCACCAGACTTGTCAACATGGTATATCAATTTTGTTGTACCTTGACAACCAGTGCAATATGTTTTATAACTATATGGCTGTATTCACCTCTGTAATAAGCACAGTCAATGATACTCTGTCAGGAAAGCAATAACTACTTCTCTTATGAATATTAAACTTTCCCTTATGTCTATAAATTGAAACATTTGTCATATTCACCTGAGTATTATCTTTATTTATGAGGAAAAAAGTACAAGACCATGACATAGTCTATAAATATGGCATAGATCAATAACTTATATTAATACCACCCAACACTCTAATGAAAACAAGAACATGATTCTTAAATTGGACCCTTTCCCTTTTAGAATTAATCAGTCCTGGCAGAGCTCCAAAATTCAAAGTGGCAAGACTGTAATGTGATCATGTTAGAGAACTTTACAGTGAGCTCTGACTTTTGGATGTGACTTGGGGAAAAATTGAATTTCCTGATTTCAAATGGCAAACTCTGCTATTATATACTTTGTAATTTTAAAGAGCATCTGTCACCACAAAAAGACAAATATATTTCTCAAAAATAAAAAAAGAAACATCTGGTACTTTTTTAAACAGCCTCAGGCCAGCTCTGCGCAATGAATGAAAAATGTGCTATAGATAGAGTGTTATTTCATGTTGCTTTTTATTTAATCAGTAAGTGTAGAATGTTTGTGTTGTTACCCATCTCAAAATCAGCTCTCCACAAGGGCTTGGAGAAGCTTAGATTTATTTTTAATATCTATTTCTCTGTATAATAAAAGTAATGAAATAAATTTAGGTCATGTTATCAGAAGAATAAACTATTTGTTGGATAACTTTCATGAAGGGTGGGGGGGTTAGTTCTTGGTGACTTTCATTTCCTTCTTTGCTGGTTTATGTTAAATGATTACTTTCCATGAGAAAAATTTTAATCCAACAACTATCAATATTATTCAGATAAATGCTCTTACAGTTTTTGTCATCTAACACACATTTTAAAAATCAAATAACACATGGAGATAAGTCAGGGAAATATGATAAACTGGAGAAATATCTATTACAATCCAAGGCACAGGCTAGGAACCAGCTTTATATAAATAAAAAGAAATTCTTCTACAGATGTGCAAATCCACAGCAGGGTAGAAAATCTTAAAGCATTTATCAGATGGTCTCTTAGTATTGGTGCATGGAATGAAGCACACTGACTGGCATCTAAGATAAGAGATAGTGCTAATAAACAGTGAAATGTGACCTCTTTCTAAAACTGAAAATTGGGGCAATGTTGCCACTTTATTAGATATTTAAGGTCAGTGAGTTTCAGAGAAAAAGGGACCCAAAGAGGCTGAAAAAGATTGCAGTCAGTGCTTGGAGCTCCAGTGCCAAATTACAAATGAAAAGTGCAAACTGCTACTATTAGCATCATTTGAGCAACACTGTGAGAACATCATAAAAGAATAAGATGCTCCTGTATGTGATATTTTCATGATTTCTTCCATGCAATATGTCTCAACTGAGAATTATATGCATTAAATCACTCTTTAATGAATTTAGAAATCAACACACAATACTAGTGAGCCTCAATCAGAAGGGGGGAATGGTGCTTCTAGATTTCCTGGGAGAGTTTTCATAATTTCTTAGAGTAGGGGTGAGTGGTTAAACTCTAATCATTAAAAACTCTCTTTAGGAGACTGTTCCAGTCCAAATTTTCTGCAGTCTGTCCATTTAACTTTGGTAACAGATGTTTGACGTTTGTTTGCTGGTCGGTGGCTTATATGTTACGATACACAGTTGCCACTTTTGCAGTTATCGGAAGCCTGTCCTATTTATTATCCAGCCTTATACCTCCTTTTATTCCTGATATATAGTTTGCAAGACCCAACATTCATCCATCCATCCATCCATCTGTCATCTATCTATCTATCTATCTATCTATCTATCTATCTATCTATCTATCTATCTATCTATCTATCATCTATCTATCTACCTATCCAATTTTCCACTTTTTACTCAGGAAGGTCCCAGCTGCCCATGCTTCCAGGTGCACTGGAATACTGAGCCAGGGCAGGGAGGAAGCATTCCAGCCCAAGGTATTCTCTGCTTGAGTTCAGTGTAGGCTGGATTTTAATATCTTCCTTTTTTAAAATATACTTTTATTAGTGCATTGTAATCTCACATCATAATGAAGTTCAGAGTGATAGGGATATACGTGCACACAGTACTTGGTGAGCTTCCCCTGGTTCTCACTCTGCTCCTCCCCCCCTTCACTAATTTTACAAATTATTAAGATTGGCATTGAGAATTTATGATAGACACATAACATCAATGGAAGTGTTTTCTTCATTAATTCTCCCTCCCCACTCCATCACCCTCCATAGGCTCCATCCATTGCTCCAGTGGGGTTTCTCCTCCTTTATCTGGAGTCCCTCTTGTATCCCAATTTCTCTCTGGCTTCCACATATGAGAGAAAACACATGACCCTTTACCTTCTGTGACTGGCTAATCTAAATTTAGTATACTTTTCTCTAGATCCACCCATTTTCCTGCAAATGACATCATTTTGTTCATCTTATTGCTGAGTAGAATTCCATCGTGTGTATATCTCATAATTTTGTAATCCATTCATTTGCTGATAGATGCCTAGACTGCTTCCATTTCTTGGCTATTGTGAATTGTGCTGCTATAAACATGGATATAAATGTATGTCTATAATATACTGACTTTAATTCTTTTGGAAAAATATCCAGGAGTGGTATAGTTGGATTAATATGGTGGTTCCATTTCCAGTTTTCTGAGGAACCTCCACACTGGTCTCCATACCAGCTGTGCTAATTTGTAATCCCACCAACAATGTATAAGAGATCCTATTTCCCCACATCCTCACTAGCATTTATTATTGTTTGTATTGTTTATGGTTGACATTCTAATTTGTGTTAGAATAATCTCCATGTAGTTTTGATTTTTATCTCTCTAACTGCTAATGATGTTGAACATTTTTCATACATTTATTGTTCATTTGTATTTCTTCTTCTGTGAAGCATCTATTTAGTTCAAATACCCATTTCTTGATTGGATTGTTTGTTTTCTTAGTGTTAAGCCTTTTAAGTTCTTTATATATTCTAGATATTAGTCCTCTATCAGTGAAGTAGCTGGTGAAGATCTTTTCCCATTCTGTAGGCTCAATATTTAGACTCTTGATGGTTTCTTTGCTGCACAGAAACTTTTAAATAAAACGTCATCCCATTTATTAATTTTAATTTATATTTCCTGAGTTTTAGGGTCTTATTGAGGAAGTTTTTACTAGTGTCTATATATTGGAGTGTTGGCCCTATGCTTCCTTCTCATACTTGCAATATCTCTGGTCTAATTTCCATGTCTTTGATCCATGTTGAGTTGACTCTTGTGCAGGGTGGGAAGTTGGGGTTTAGTTCCATTTTTCTACAACACCATGTGTTGAAGAGGCTGTCTTTTCTCCAGTGTATGTTTTTGGTATCTTTGTCAAAAATCAACTGGTTATTGGTGTGTAGATTTGTTTCTGTATCTTATATTCTGTTTCATTGGTCAATGTGACTGTTTTTGTGCCAATACCATGCTGCTTTTATTATTATTGCTCTGTAGTAAAATTTAAGCCAAGAATCATGCTGTTTCCTGCATGGTTCTTATTGCTGAGAATTGCTTTGGCTATTCTGGGTCTTTTTTGTTCATATGAATTTTAGGACTGATTTTTCTAGATCTGAGAAGAATTACATTGCTATTTTAATAGGTATTGCATTGAATCTGTGGATCACTCTTGGTAGGATGGCCATTTTGAGATTTATTCTTGCATCCAAGAGCATGGGAGGTCTTTCCATTTTCCAAGATCTTCAATTTCTTTCTTTTTTGCCATTTATTTATTTAATAATTTTATTGGTATATTATAGTCTCATATCATAATGTATCTTATAGTGATGGTGACATACATGCATACAGCACTTGGTGGGCCTTTCCCTAGCTCTCTCACCACTACATCTCTTCCCCTTAAAGGGTATTGAGGTTGACATTGGTATTCTCATTGTAGAGATCTTTATCTCTGTGATTATATTAAATCATTAGTTTTCCTATACCAATCATGAATCCACTGAAAAAGAAATCCAGAAAACAATTCCACTCAAAGTAGCCTAAAAAAATTATCTCTGAACAGTTTTCTTTTTGAAATTGTCTTTATGGAGTTCCATTGCTTTCCCGTTTTAGGGACTAGAAAGGTAGCACTAAGACAACCACCTGGCCCCCATCTTAGAGATCTGTTCTGCCCCCTGTCCCCCAGCAGGCTCTATTCTCCTTCTGATTTGGAGCTGAATGGTTCAGGTTTGGAGCCACTTTTTGGTGACTTTGTGGCATTCCTTGTGGGATTACACCCCCTACAGTTTCCGTAAGTAAACCCAGGTTCTGTTCACATCTCTGCATTCATGTCTACAGTGCAAAATTGATCCTGTTCCATCTGCAGACAGCAACACTAACCCACTCACGGAGCTGTTAAGTTTTCAAGGAGACATCAAATATCCTACTTTCTTTCTTTCTATAATTCTTCCAGGCATAACTGCATTTATTCCATTTTTTCCATTCTGACATTACTTAGGTGTCCTTGGGTGTGCCCTAAAACTGTTTTCACTTAACATTATATATTGCCTCCTTGGTGTTTCTTCATCAATTTTATAGCACAGTGTACATTTCAGAAATTTCGTATGAAGTGTTCTAAGACCTCATTTTTCCACTGTGTCTGGCAAAAGCAGATGCCTGTTTTGCATTTGAAGTTATGATACAGTTTAGATCTTCAGAGCATAAGCAAGAAAATAATCATAATCTAAAAAGCAGCCCAAATACCTCTGACCTCCATTGCTAATAAAACTCACCCCCTCATCCAAGTACCAGGTACCTTATTAAGGAATCTTGGAACTGCACTGTAATATACTCTGATGACAATTCAGAAGTAAAATTTGAACTATAGATGGAACTTCTGGCTCAAATTAAAAGATGTAGCCATTTCCATATGCCCTTTCCTCACATGCAACTGTGTAAAACTTAGTCCCTTTGAAGGAACTGTAAAAATTTTGTTGTGCTTAAAAATGGCAATATCCTTTATGATATCCAGAATTAGCCCAAGATGTAAGAGATTGCTGTCTGTTGCCTCTGTTCAGGGAGCTGACAAGTGCTAAAAGATTTGCCTGACCAACGTAACCTCCCCTGGGACTGACTTACACACAGGGTTTAAAATGCTTAGTTCTCCATCTAAGGAATCAGCTGAGGCTAGCTAAACTCTGGTATTCACTGCAATTCAGATATATAAAACAAACACTTGTGAAGTGATTACTACTTGTCAAGCACAGTGCTAGAAGAAAATAACACAAAATGAAGGAGAAAATGGCAAGCCTCAGGAGCCAACAGACCAGCTGGAGGAAAATATCAGTGTGAAGGTCTCACAACACATGTGAAGCTTCAATGGACCTTGAAGGCTGAGCACATTTTCTTCTGGGAAAGGAGGAAGAATGCATTTAAGGGACAAAGTAGAACATGAATAAAATGGAGGGACATGAAAGATGTGATGTATTCTGGAAAAAAAATTAAAACTCCATTTACATGAAAAAATTTTGGAAAAACTATACCATTGGATAAAACATGGAAATAAAGTTAAAATGCAGTTAGAGTGGGAGGCCATGACCAGCACATGAAGCATCTTTTATTCCATGTCACGGACCTTGGGTTGTTTTTTTCCTGTGTGTGAGCAGGGATAACTGAGGGTATGAAGCAATGAAATGACAGCACAAGGTCTGAATTTGAGAATTACCTCAGATAAAACACAGAAAATGAAGAAGTAGAAGGACACAATGTTTTGAAATAGGAGGAACTTAATGACTAATTCTGTTCCAAAGGAGAGATACACTAAGCTTCCAGAGAATAGAGTAAAGGAAATGGTGTTGAGGATGTGGGAAATAGACCACTGAGTTTTGAAGTGAGGAAAGGCAGATCAAAAGGAATCTTAAGCAAGGGATGAAGCTTGAGAGAAATCCTGGAAAACAAGAAGCATCTAATAAGTGAAATGAATGACAACTTGAGCAGGGGGAAGGGCACTGAGAAGTTAGTAGGGTTTAAACTTTACTACTTAGATTTCTTAAGCTTAGAGAAATCAAATTGTACCATTACATCAGGACCTAGTGCTAGTTCTAAGTTATGAAAGGAGAAGAAGGAGCGTTTATTGCCACTGAAATAAGAACTTTACAGGTATTATTTTCCAGTAGAGTCCTATGGAGATTTCCACAGCTTGCTGCTGTGGTGATGGAGCTTATGCCAATTAATCATCATTCTGAAGATAAACACCTAAACTGGATAAATGACACCAACCAGATCTTGCAAGTTTATGACAGCCAGAACTTGAGGGGCTAAGATCAAAGGGCTAGGGGAATCAGAGAGGTGAGGCCGAAACCTTACACTACTGATGCACTCAAAGCATTTGCTGATTCTTAAATTTCATGTGATGAAAAACAACAATAAAGCCAAAGGTGGTGAGGTTCCTAAGAAGTGTCAGTGGCATCATAAGCCATGGGCCACTAAGACATAAAATGAATTTGGTGTCATCAACTATTCAGTTGAAACCCATGACGATCTATGCTCCATGAGTAAAAGCAACTTAAAATTGGATCCATGAAAACTAAATATCAGCCACAATGAAACTCCTAATGGGCTGGGTGTGGTGGTGCACGCCTGTAATCCCAGTACTTGGGAAGCTGAGACAGGAGGATCAAAAGTTTGGCCAGGCTCTGCAACTTGATGAGACCCCATTTCAAAATAAAAAATAAAATAGGAATGGAAGTGTGGATCTGAGATAGAAGGCCCCTGGTTCCAATCCCCAGGACCAAAAAAACAAAAAGACCCCATTCCTTATGGAAGCAAATAGGCCACCTCTTCTACCTACTAGAAAAGAAAAAAAGAAGAATGTTTCTCTGGGGAGACCATATCTTCAACAGCCTCTAGTGCTGCACTTTCCAACACGGCCGCTATTGGCCAAATGTGACTACATAATGTGAATTAAAGTTGGCGAAAACAGACTTCAACTAACAACTCATGACTTAGTTAAACTACAACATTTCAACTGTTCATCAGTCACAAATGGCAAGTCACTAGCATACTGGATGCACTGATACAGTATTTTTCTATCACAATGGAAAGTTCCATTGGATAATCAGATCTAAAGCCTATGGAAGAAACAAAACTTTCTCTCTGAGGGAAGATGAAAAGAGGAAAAAACCTGTAAAGGTTCTGAAAGATGTTCTTGTCTCTCATTTTTAAATCACATTTAGTTTTCTTTTCACAACTTTATTCAGGCATTATGAGGCAACAGACCCTGAGTGGACTGTCATCAAAAAGATAGCTTGTGACTTACATCTCCAAAGAGGAAGAAGGATACACTAGGCCACTCGGGGCATATAGGGAACCTCCAGGGTCAGTCAGGAGGCAGAGGGATGAGAGGAAAGCACACACCAGACATCACTGTGGTTTCTTGATAAGCAGAGTGGATACTGGCGAGTTTGAAGCATTGCAGTCGGCTCTGGCCTATAGTAGCTGCCCTTGGTTACCTAATAGCTGACTCCTGTAGATGATGGAAGTGGAATATTGTTTCCTGGAGTACAACAGCCAAATGGAGGAGGAATTTTGGAGCATGGGCATGCGATTAGTTAATTTGTCTATGAAAGGTATGCTCTCAAGCAAGGAGTTGTTTTCTTTTTGGACTTTTCCCCCTGCATATAATTTTGAATATTTTAAATTTATAGAGGAAAAGATTTTTCCTGGACCCTTTTTGGGTCTTTATCTGGATCTAAAAATAAAACTGAAAAAGATATATTGACAGGGAAAAAAAATGCAAATTTATTTAGTAAGTTTTATATGACACAGGAACATTCAGAAAAGAAGACCTAAAGAAATAGAAAAATTGTCTATTTTTATCCTAATCTTGATGAAGAAGTGGATAGCTGTGGGAAGGATAATTAGACAAAGAGGATATGGCCTATTGGGAACTTAGAAAGATCTATTTGAATTTTTTCTGAGTTCCTGTATCTTCAGAAAAGTATTCCTTTACTCTTTGTATTGAGCAGTGTATTAGTTCATTTGCTGTTGCTTTAACAAAATACCCATGGCTACATACTCTGTAAAAAAAAAAAAAAAAAAAAAAAAAAGAAGAAGAAGAAGAAGGGATATTTAGCTCATAGTTTGGGAGGCTTAATGTGCAACACTGAGTAGCTACATCTGTTCAGGTTTTGGTGAGTGCTCCATTAAGTGCTCTGGCATCATGATGGGAGGGTGCACAAGAGGAAAAGATTCCATGACAAGATAGGAAGCTAGAGACCAGGAAGGAACCAGTCCTCCTCTTTTATAACACCTTGCTCTTAAGAGACCTAACTCATTCTGTGATGGACAGGATTTTGTAATCCTATAAATATTCTTGAACTTTGTCCTAAGATGTAGTTAAGTTACATTGGAACTATTTGATCCTTTGCAGGCTTGCTTTTACATTTTTTTTTGGGGGGGGGCAAGATTGGAGTAGCCTTTAATACAGAGTTCATTTTAGCCCCTATTAATACAATACCCCTCTAAGTAGCTACCCAGCGCCCCCTTAATTATGAGGTTTTCTCCATTCTGACTGATGGGAACACACATTCATGCTCTGAGGATGGTGTTCACTGATCTTTTCATGTGGTTTTCTCCTCAACCTCACTAAGTTTCTTCTCAAGTGTGCACTGATCAGCACTCAACTCAGGACTCAACTAAAACCTTCGTCAGGTCTCCAGACCCTCTGTGTGTGTGTGTGTGTGTGTGTGTGTGTGTGTGTGTGTGTGTGTGTCTCCTCTCTGGAATTCGTCCCTACAATCTCTAGCTGTCTTGTCTTCCCTGGACTCCCCACTGCCTCTTATTTTCTTCCCAACTGAGAGACACCCCAACTGGGTTACCCTCCCTTAAATGCTGACCTGGAAAATGTATTTCTTATGTATAAATTAGGAAAATCATAGGCCTCTCCTGTTTTGTTACCTCCCCTCAGAATCACTGCCCTGTGCTCCCTGATGGCAAGTATCTGAAAATGAGTGGTTCTTATCATTTTCCCCCATTTTCAGCCTGGGCACTCTATCTAGGCTGATCTTAGATGTTGCCTTTACAAGTTTTCATACACAGTAAAATCACAAGGTATATCAGTTTGAGCCCTAGGAGGATAGTAACTATAATGGAACAGTGGGGAGGTAGGAGATTCCCCAAGGAGATCAGACTTCACTGAGGAACCTGTGGCTACAGCTCACTCTGATTTTTCAAGGAGTCAAGCAAGAAGGATTGAACCTCTGGGTTGTAGGCAATGTCAAGATTACAGGCAGGTGTGCAGAAAGAGATGGAGTTGTACTATGGGCATGATGTCTGTAGCTCATGGTGTCTGCATTGAGAGGGTCATAGGCAAAAAGATATTACAGGGCACAGTAATCTTAGGCTGATGAGCACAGGACAAAAGAAATTTGATTGATAGAAGGTATAGGCATTGCTGGATGGAGGAGCTGGGTAGTTCTTCTGCACGATTATAATGTACTTTTCTGTATGACTTGGACTAGGATCTGCAGGAATACTGTACACAAGTGGGTAGCTAGGAAAAAAATTGAATGCTGCTGCAACCTAAAGGATCTAGCACCAAAGAAAATCATGTGAGCTGGGCAGTAACGGAAAAAATCTGAAGGAGCTAAGTGAGCAAACGACAACAGAGCCAGGGGAACTACTCCTGCCAGTATCAACTTTTCAGAACCCTCTACTAACAAGTTTAACATCTTGCAGCTGACAAAGGAAAAAAATTTAATGGACCCAGATCCATTTTTTCAGAACAGAAACAAAGAGTAAAACTGGAACTGAGATGTCAATATATTGATAATTCGAATACACAATAGCCATAGCACAAAATGTAGGAGGAGGGTAAAAATACTTTACATATTGTAAGATTCATTTATTTTCCAAGAAGCAGTAAGACTACCAATTCATTGTAGATTTGAATAGGCCAAGAATGCATATATTAATCTCTAGGGAAACCATTAAAAGAATAATAAAAATATATATAACTGAAAAAAAAACTAATAAAGGAAAATGAAATTAAAAACTTGATTATTCCAAAATGATACAAAAATCATTATGTAATAAAATTCTATGAAATATGTATTCATTTTCCATTTTACAGTCAAGAAAACGAAAACTTGGAGGCACTAAATAACTTCAATACCCTGTTTTTTTTATGGAATTGGAGTTCAATTTTGAGCCTCTTTAAGTACAATGTCTGCATTCTTCGCATTACAGCATGAGGTCACCTTACAAGGGAATATGGCCCAAATTGTTTTCTCCCAAAATTCATATGTTGAAGACTTAACCTTCAGTGTTACTTTTAGGAGGTAATTAAGGTTACAGGAGGTCTTAATGATGGGGTTTTAATTTGATAATATGGGTGGTCATATGAGAAGGAAAAGATCTCTCTCTTTCTTCCTGTTTCTCTTTTTCTCTGCCTTCCCCCTCTTTTCCCTCTACAAAGAGAGCCCCCACCAGAAATCAAATTGTTGGGTAACTGAGATTCATCTTAGACTTCCCAGCCTTCAGAACTGTGTAAAAATAAATGTCTGTTTGTTCATTCTATCCAGTTTATGGTATTATGTTAGCCTGAGCAGACTAAATGCAAGAGAAGCTAGTTTCTGTATAATACATTATTTCCTCTTTTTTATTTCTTTGGAATTAATGTAAAAATGCTGCATCAATATTTTTTAAATCATAAAATAAAAGTCACTTACAATCCTACTATCTTGGCACACTTATGTTATTTTGAATTCTGATTTCTGGTAACTTTTAATCTGCATGCACCATGCAACTATATTTATTATCTTAGTTATGATTTTCACATATCATACATTTATTTTTATACTTCTATTGGTACGTTTAATTATACATCATACTAAGGTATAGAGTGATAGAAATACACATGTACACAACTCTTGGAGCACTTCCTCAGGATCCCACTCTCCCTTTCCCTGTATTGTCTTTGAGATTGGCATTGGCAATTTAATATACATACATAGCATTATTTCAACTGTTACCTTCTTTATGTCTCTTCCTCCCTTTCACTCTCCCCCAAGTCCCCTCCATCACTCCATGGGAGTCTCTGCTCCTCTACCTTAGCTTATCCTTGTTTATCAATTTCTTTCTAGCTTCCACATATGAGAGAAAACAAACATCTATTTTGCTTTTGGAGCCAAAAAGAAGAAGAAAATTATGTCATTTGCAAGAAAATGGATGGAACTTGAGAATATTATGCTAAGTGAGATTAGTTATATATTTAATTTATCTATACAAATTTTCATCAAGTTTTCTAAAATTTGTTCATTCCTTGATTGTTAAACATTATGCATTATATATCATGCTGAGTATGTGTAGGCATGCACTTGTGGTTTTTAAAAATGATGCATTTTATTACTATTATTCATAGCTTAAACTTCCAGGAAAAAATTACTAGTAAAACAAGACAATTATCAAAACTATTGATTTCACATTGAACTGTTCTTTAATATTTTCTATCAATCTCCATGTTTTTATTGCTAAAATGCTAACAATACTATATTTTTAATTTAATACAGTATAGCTAAAATACTTCCATCAATAATCAACATAAAAAGATCAGTGGTGAGATAGTTTGTATTATTTTGTACAATATTTTAAATCCAGTGTACCTTTTATACTAACTACATATCTCAATTTGTGCTAGCCACATTTTTGTGCTAAAATAACCACATATAGGAAATGACACCATTTGGTTATTTGAGTGTTGAATAATGCACCCTATATAAAATTTGCCTATTTTTTTAAAGTAATAATCTGTTGATTCCATCATTTATTAAATAGTATTTCATGTGCTGAGTATAACAAGCAGCATGTCATGTGAAGTTCTCTCATTTTATCAATGAACCAATAGTTGTAATGTTCTTCTAGTTTGGGATTTTGTCCTATTAATAAAGCTTATTTCCCAGAAATGCAGTTTATTGTAATTTTTAGAAATATTTTAAAATCATGGATATCCATATGTAGAAGAATGAAATTACACCAAAATCCCTCACCCTGCATTAGAGTCAGCTCAGTGTGGATCAAAGACCTAGAAATTAGACTGGAAATGTTGCAATTATTAGAAGATGGTATAGGACCAATTTTCCAACATATAGGTACGAGTAGAGACTTCCTCAATAAGACCCCCAAAGCTTAGGAAATAAAACTGAGAATTAATAAATGGAATGGCATCAAATTGAAAAGCTTCTGTGCAGTAAAGGAAAACATCAAGAGTCTAAAGAGAGAGCATACAAAATGAGAAAAGATCCAGCTACTCTGCCAGCTACTCTTCTGATAGAGGACTAATATTTAGAATATATAAGAACTCAAAAACATGACACTATAAAAACAATTAACTCAAGCAAAAAAATGGGCACTCAATTGTATAGACACTTCTTAAAATAATAAATAAAATAGATCAATAAATATGTGTGAAGACGTTAAATAGCCCTAGCAATTAGAAAAATGCAATGGCAATCATAAGGATACCATAAACCAAATGGACCTATTAGACACATATAGACTCTTCCACCCAACTACAACTGAATTCACATTTTTCTCAGCTGCTCATGGAACCTTCTCCAAAATAGACCACACTCTCTGCCACAAAGCGAGCACTGGCAAATTCAAAAAATGCAACATAATTCCCTGCATCTTCTCAGGCCATAATGGAGTGAAACTAGAAATAAACTCCAAGAAGACCCAAAGTAACCGAGTAAGCGCATGGAGACTGAACACCACACTGCTGAATGAAGAGTGGGTCATAGAAGAAGTAAGGGGAGAAATTAAAAAATTCCTAGAAACCAACGAAAACAGAGATACGACCAAAACCTCTGGGACACCCTGAAGGCAGTACTAAGAGGAAAATTTATGGCACTGAGTGCCCACATAAGAAGAACAGAAAACCACTGATTAAATAACCTAATGACACAGCTCAAAGCCCTTGAAAAACAAGAACAATCTAGCCCCAAAGCCAGGAGAAGACAGGAAATTGCGGAAATTAATGAATTAGAGAATAAAAAAACAATACAGAAGATCAACAAAACTAAAAGCTGGTTCCTTGAAAAAATAAACAAGATAGATAAACCATTGGCCAATCTGACCAAAAGAAAGAGAGAAGCAACCAAAATTAACAAAATAAGAGATGAAAAAGGGAATATTACTACCGACAGTATGGAAATACAGAAGATAGTCAGAAACTATGAGAATTCAAATGATATTATGACCATGTATGAAGATGTCACTACCAATCACTATTATATATGGGAAGGGATAGGTAGCAGGGTGGGACCTGAATGGTTCACATACCAAGACCTGTGCACATGTTTGTCTGTATGACTTTGAGCCTCAGTATGATGTATAATTACATTGCACCAATAAAAGTATTTTGAAAAGCATGGATTCCTTACAACATGTTGATTTTTTTTCAAGTCTTTGCAATATATGAGTAATAATATCACCACATAGCATAATGTTTTCCAGGGCCATCCATTTTCCTGCAAAAGACATTATTTTGTTCTTCTTGAGTGATGCATAGAATTCGATTGTGTGTATATTCCACAATTTTATAATCTACTCGTCTGTTGATAGACACCTAAATTTGTTCTATAAATTGGCAGTTGTGAATTGTGCTGCTATAAATATGGATATGAATATATTTCTATAACTTTCTGACTTCAGTCTCTTTGGAAAGATACCCAGGAGTGGTGTAACTGCTTCATATGGTAGATCTACTCTCACTTTTGTGAGGAATGTGAATGGTCATATGTTTCCCTTCATATATGGAAACTAGGAAGTATTCCAAATACCAGAGGGACTTCAGATAATGAGTAGAAACTTCAGTGGAGCCAGGGAGGTGGTCAAGGTAAAGGGGTGGGGGGAGGAGGATCAATGAAGGAATCACTTCCATGGACGTTATGTACCTATGTGAGAATACCAGTATCATTCTCTGCAGCAAGCCTGCTGCTCCAGATGCAGCACGCCTGCTGCCTTTGTTTCTCTTTTGGTTCCCACCGGCCGCACTGAGAGCTTAACACAAATAATAATACAAAAGACAAACAGGACAGGCACCACAGACAGACACAGACCTCGCGAGGGGAAACAATGTTCAACTTTATTCAGTCAAGATAGGGTTTTTTAAAAGCTTGGAAGAACAAGGATGACCTCGAGTAAGCGAAAAACAGTCATTATCTCAAAAATTCCCCAAGACCAGGTGGAGACAATCAGGCCCTGAAGAATCCTCTGTTATAATCTTGGAGTTATTTATACTTTATCTAACTACCCCCTTACAGGGAAAGGCAGGCAACACAGACTACAAACCTTCACGCTTAGTTTTCTCAGGAGTAACAAACTTTATCACCTCCAAGGTTATACATGCACAACGGGCACTACAGAAACTGACTGAGTTTCTAATTGCTCAAATGGCCTTGATAACAAGCACTCATCTTAGCTCTCTGAGTCTTTTGAGTTTAGCAAAAGTTTTCTATGCTTCCCAGAATTCTCAATACCCTACATGGGGAAGGGGGAGAGTGGGGAGGGAGCCAGAGGAAAGCCCACCAAGTGCTGTGTGCATGCATGTCGCTATCAGTATGATCTACATTATGATATGAGATTATAATGTGCCAAAAAAAGTATTTAAAAAAATCACCACAGATACAATAGGCAAGTAGGACATCAATGCTGAATATTTAGAAATCTCAGAGAAGAGACTCAGGAAGGAACAAAAATTATTTTAATTTGGAGATCATATTGTTTTCTGAATAGAATAATCAGAAACAGCAAATCTTAATTTATAAAGTAAATTAACTTTCAAACAAAACCAAATTATTAGGCCCTGAGCAAATTGCAAACATGAACTGGGATTTTCACGTAAATTCTGAGCTACTGTATAATCTACTGTGTCCATAGGTGAATTTTCAAGGCTAACAAGTGTGAAATATTGGGAGAAAGCACCCTTCAGAGTTTAAGAATGTACCAGTTAATTCTTGGAAATTTTGCTACTATATGAACAGTTTTTCAATGGCAAAGAAACCCCCAATAATGCAAACATTTTACCTGGTTAAAAGACTTTAAAAACTAATAATAACTAACATCTCTTCACATTATATGAGATACTTCTTATGGCAAATCTGTTATTTATCTTCTGTAGGTTTAAATTCAGGTTCAGATGTAGTTCAGGCAAATTAAATTATGTAAACAAGTAACAAGATAATTTAATTTCCTCATGTCATCTTCATGATGTAAACTTATCAAAATGAGAGTAGCCCAAGGTTGAATAGGGTAAGCTAATCAAGTTGAGTTTGAAAAGACTTTCTAGATTTATTCAAAGTGAACTATGAAATAAGTATCAAAACAATCTTGGATCAAAAAGACTACATAGTAAAATAAGTCCCATATATTTATTTATATTTCTCTTGTCATTAAAAGAACTTAAGTTTTAAGGATCAAATAAAACAACATAGTACAAAACAGAAGTAAGTATAAAAACAAAAGAAAAATGAAGATTATGAATGTAAAATAAAACCAGGACTAAAGATAATAGAATAACTCATGACAAAGTGCCCCCTCTACACTAATAGAATTAAGCCCACACATTTGCTGTTAGCACAGCATTGCTAAGATAGAATTGAGATACTTGGAATAAGACACAACATAGTTTGATTCAAGGGCCAGGATAGTTTACCTTTTCCTCAATATCTTCATGAGGTGGGCATCATAAACAATATCAAAAAGCCTTTATAATACATATAATGGAGAAATTTGCAGAGCTCATTACAGGCAAACTGGTCAAATCACCATCTAGGTTTATTTTTTTTTTAATCAATTGACAGTTAATTGGGTATGATATCTGTAAATCAGGATTGCTTGTGGTGGAAAAACAATACAGTAGGTAGAAAAAGACAAACAGCCCAGCCGGGCGTGGTGGCGCACGCTTGTAATCCCAGCATTCGGGAGGCTGAGACCGGAGGATCCAGGTTCGCGGCCAGCCTCAGCTACCTAGTGAGGCACTCCGCAACTTAGTGAGACTCGGTTTCAAAATAAAGAATAAAAAAAAATAGGGCTGGGGGTATAGCTCGGAGGTAGAATGCCCCTGAGTTCAATCCCCAGTA
>PVLC010031501.1:0-18870 GCA_004027655.1 Graphiurus murinus
AAGTGTGAGCCACCATGCCTGGCTGAGTTTTCTGTTTTTTAAAGTGATGGTATGGTGATGGTGAATTTGAACTCCCATCATTCCTAATGAGTTGAGCATCATCGCAAACATCTACTTGAAACTTGTGTTTATTCTTCTCTAAATTCCTTATTCATATGTCCTAAAGACATTTCCATTTCTTTAAAAAACAAACTGATAAACGGGGTGTGGTGGTGCAGTTTGTAATCCCAGCATTTGGGAGGCTGAGACCGTAGGATCCGGGTTCACGGCCAGCCTCAGCTACCTAGTGAGGCACTCTGCAACTTAGTGAGACCCTGTTTCAAAATAAAGAATACAAAATAGGGCTGGGGGTATAGCTCAGAGGTAGAATGCCCCTGGGTTCAATCCCCAGTACCATGCACACACACAAAAAAAACCCTGATAGAAGTCCTTTATATACTATAATCCTCATTCTCTCATGTTTTACCTTGCTTGACATACTTTTGTTCAGAGATTTTTCTTTCACCAAATTATAAAATTTTATGGCTTTGATTTGAATTTCTTAACAGAATAATTTATTTTATGTGTGTTTGGTAACCAGGGGTGTTCTATACCCCCAGCACTATTTTTTATTATCATTATTATTATTATTATTATTATTATTATTATTATTACTTTGAGGTGCTGGAGATTGAATCCAGGATATTCTATCTCTGAGACACCCCCCCAACCCTATTAATTTTTTAAAATTTTGAAACAGGGTTTCACTAAGTTGTAGGGAACCTCACTAAGTTGCTGAGGCTGGCTCGAATTTGCAATCCTCCTGTCTCATCCATCCAAGTACTAGGACTACACAAATAGAATAATTTCTATATCAAAATAAAACATACTTTCTTAGATTTTCTTCTAAAAGTTTGTAGTTTTTGTATCACAGATAGAATATCCTGGATATCCTTTGGAAAGAGAACTTCATCATAAGAGGTACAATCATTTTATTGTTCATAGGAGCATCTTACCTCTTTATGCCTAATTATAGATTCAGAATGAGAACTGTAAGAAAACTATCACTCAGATAATAACAATTTTTATAGTCCCTTTTAAGTGTCCCCTCCAAATGTGTCACTACCAGCCAGTGTTTGTGGCATAATAGTTGTTAATAATGATTTATTTCATGAAATAAATGTCTGTTTATTTCATGAAAAAAACCTTTTCAATCTCAATTGTGTGTGTGTGTGTGTGTGTGTGTGTGTGTGTGTGTGTGTGTGTGTTTTACTGGAGATTTAGCCCCAGGCACACACTGTCTCTGAGCTATACTCCCACCCTTTTTATTTTTTGTTTGGAAATAGGACCTTGCTAAGTTCTTTAGGATGGCCTCAAATCTGTGATCCTCCTATCTCAGCCTCCCAAGTACTAGGATTATGGTTGCACACCACCTGGTCCAGTATGATCTCAATTTTTTGTACCATGTATATTTTACCAATCAATTTTCCAAGCTGTTGTATTTCTAAAATCTTGGACACAGTTATTCAAAGTAGCATTCTGATATTTCAAATCTTCCTCAAAGTTGCATTAATAGCCTGAGGATTAAATGGCACAAGGTGAAATTGAAAACGGCATCTCTATTTATTAAGCCTTTATTGTACTCAAACTTAATATTGCATGATCTGTTATTGGCACTTAGGTCTCTTATGCTTTATATTCTTGCCATTAGTGCACAAAGAGCAAGACATAGTCTTTACTTAAAGAAATAAAATCAGAACTGGAATGTTTGTCAAAACAATTAACGAGTTTGAAGTACACTTAATTCTAATGCCAGCAGTCGATTCTGGTGTTCTGAGTGCCATGCAATACAGGGCTTTAAAGCTTGGCAATGTGTTTCCATTTCCAGTCAACAGGGAACACCCACAGAGAGAAGGTAATTATTTTCTCTTGATTATGAAACATTATATTGTGATGCTGTAAGCAGAAATTTTGTTTGATTATAAACAGAACAGCCTGGGGTTTGACATGGTGACAGTGGCTGAAGTCAGGTGTAAGTGCTATTCAAGCTGTGCTTCTCCAGTAATGTAGAACCATTGCCTTGCTGACATCTGGTTTCTTGCCTAGAAAAGACAAGAGAACATATCCACTTCTAGGTTCTAAGACTGGCATTAGTCTAAGCATAGAGTCAGCAAGCTCTTGCTCATATTACAGAGGCAAAGTTATGAGTCACCTCTTCAGTGTCTATGGGGGGCAGAATGAATAAAAGGAGTTATTTTTAAAATTACTCACTGTTACTATTTGGGTCAGGAATGTCCCCTCCAGAAGCCTAGGGTTGAAAGCAAGATTCCCCCAGGCAGCAAGGCTAGACTTGGGGCTCTCAGGCAGTGATTAGATTTCAAGGGATCTGAGCTCTCAGTGGATTAATCCAGGGAAAGCCAGAGGAACCCCTGGGAGGTAGGACCAAGTTGAAGGAAGTAGGCCACAGTGGCGGTGGAGGCGTACCCGGAGGATTCACCTTCTCCTCCTCGCCCCTCCCTGCCTGCCTGTCCTGAGCTGAGCCGCTTTCTTTGTCACAGCTGGCTGCCATGATGTGTCTGCCTTGGATTGAGCTGACCGAACCTCTGAAACCATGATACAAAGTAAACCTTCCTCCTCTGCATTGTGTTTGTCAGGTATCGGTCACAGTGGCATAAAGCTAACACACTTACTGAATAAACCTAAATAAACAGTTTTTCATTGATTACTATTAGAGGTCTCATTTGTTGAGCTTTAGTGTGCCAGGTAATTTATAGATCTCTTCTATAATTCTTAAAACTATAATATAGGATAAATTTGTTATCTCCATTATATAGAAATGGCTATTTTTTGTAGTTTTGAAATTTTGAGGCTCCGCATGATGCTATGTTCTTGAAGAGAGAATTTACCTTTGCCTCTGGCCTGCAGGTCATTTAGGGGAAGCACACCCCCATCCCATCTGGGAGCCAGTTGATTTGGAATGTAAGAACTCCAGGGTAAGATATTAGCAAAAGATTACCTTGAGGAAATCAGGCCCTTTTAAGTGTCTTTGCTTTACCAGTGAAGAGAGATGCAAGGTTGAGGAAAAAGCAAAGGATAGAGAAAGTAGAAGGAAAAGAGGGGAGAGAATCCAAGAAGACAGTGACGTATGGCTGAGGACATTTTAATGAAGGGCATCATTATTCAAGTTAATGTTGTTTATCTTGCTACAATTGAAAAAGTAATACACTATCTATCTCACCCAAGAGATCAGTAAAGAAGTTTTCTACACATTGTCTTATTAAACCTACTATGACTTAAGCTATTTTCTTTCTTTCTTTTACTGGTGCAGTGTAATCATACATCTTAATGAGGTACAAGATGGCAGAGGCATTCACGCACACAGCACTCATTTAGCCCTTCCCCAGTTCCCACCCGTTCCCTCCCCCCTCCTTCCTTCTCATGTTCGGCAGTCCAGTGGTATGGTCGCTTATGTAGAAAAATAGGAAGATAAGTGAGAATGGCGATCACTTTTAGAAAGTGCATCGCTAGAGATATGAAACTCAGGCTACCAAGTCTTACACCCTTGAGGACCGGAGCGAGAACTGTCCAGAGTCTTCGGCTGTTGAATGGGCACGTGGAACAGCCGCCATAGAGCACATTTCTGGCTCTAGCTGGAACACATCCTCGAGGAGAATATGTATGCATTTGTCTTTCCAGGTGGTTTTTATTGAAAGACAATAATATTTTTCTCTTTGATTTAAGAATACATTAAAAAGCCTAGAGAACACAATTGATGTCTGTGATTTAGAATGTTCACACTGAAACTCTGAACTATCTTTTTCTTTCAATATGAATCTACTTGTCATTCCTTAATAAGCCATCTTATTTTTAATTTAACTTAATTTTTTGGTACTACGGATTGAACCCTGAGGAAATCTACCTCTGAGTGTGTACTCCCCAGCAACATTCTATTTATTTTTTAAATTTTGAAACAGTGCCATGTTAAGTTGCTGGAGGGCTTGCTAAATTACCAAAGCTGGCCTCAAATCTGTGATCCTCCTGGATCAGTCTCCTAAATCCTGGGATTATAAGTGTGTGCTGTCACTCCCAGCTGGATTTTTGTATTTTAGAAGTCTAAACTGACAGTGGCACTTACACCCTGATCTTTGTGATGAGGTGGCCCATCGCGCACAGCTGTGGCTCCTGTGATCACATCCATTATTTTTATTGCTCAGGTGGACACCAGTCCACGTGTATGCATTCTTAAGTTCTTGCTCAGATTCCCCAATGGTTATATTTTGTTGTGATTATAGGGAAATGAAGACTAAGTGTGGTGGCTGGCATTCAAGATTTTCTAATGGGTTACTTTACTCTTCTTGCTTGACCCATTAGCCAGTTGAGCCCATTATCATTCCAAACACTTCAAAGTAGAGGTCGTTATTACAGTAGCATAGCTGCTACGGCATCTTTCTCTTGATCTTCCCTATTTAAGCTGAAGATAGACCAATGATACTTGTAAGGAGGCAGAAATTTGTAAGAGGAATTCTAGGCACAACCTTGTGTCTCCAACATCTATCAATGTCTCATTTGGAGAAAGACAGGAGACTATAATAATTATAAGACTGTATGTTGGAGATAGATTTTCTCTGGAAATGTCACTTATCCCTTTTATCCTTCTATGTATAAAAGGGAGATACATCATAGTAATTACTTCACAGACTTAACAGAAGTAACTGAGTTTTAATTTTATTTTACTTTATTTAGTTGTGTTCCCTACATTTTAGTTTATTTCAATTTTATCTCATTTTATTTATGGGCCAGTGCATGGCATATAGTTAGTGAACATTTATTAGTATTTGTTAAATAGACAAAAACAGTCAGGACTGCAAAAAGGCCACAGCACAACTGAGGAGTCCAGTCGAGCATCCTTCCTGATTCCTGCCTCACTGAGATGTTAGACTGCAATCTGAGTGTTTGACCTCTTCTTTACCCCGTAGGTTACATAGTCTGACTCCCCCTCTTCCTGGTTTTGTTAAAAAGTGAAGGGAATAATCACAGCCATTGCTATTTTCACTAGGATCTATTTCTACTTTTATCTTTTTGGGCATTTGTGATCATTGACTACTATAAAGTTGCGCTTTCCTTCTTGGATGCTTTTGGAGTCATTTTGGCTCCATGCCTGGTGTCTGGAGTGCCGCAAAGAGGAAAATCTTGAGTTCTGAGTCTTGTATTTCTCATCAGTTTCATGTCTGGGTCAGTCGTATTGTTTCTACAGAGCTGGAAATTGTGGCTGGACTCGAGTAGAAGAACACTCAACTAAACTCAGTAAAACTCTTTTTTATGGTTAAACAAATAAGAGTTTTACTTGACTAATATAATAAATTTGGAAGTTGGGTGCCTTGTGTTGGTGGAGTAGTTCAATGTTTTCATCATGGCCCAGGTTTTTTTTTGTTGTTGTTGTTGTTCTTATACTTTGTTTTTATTCCTTAAGGTTTCAGTATGGCTAGTGTAGCCTTAAGAATTATTTTCATGTTCTAGACAGAAGGGGAAAGGATAAACAGCAAAAACAAAATGCCAGAACATAACAGTGTCCATTAAAACAAGAATCTGTCCGGTGACTCTGTTTCTATTTTACTGCCTGGCCATGAGTTGCCTGGCTACCCCCAACCGTGGCATTCAGGGGTCTCTCCACTCTCTACTTTGGAGGAAGTTAAGGGAAGATAAGGTGGTACATGTTTTTGCATAGCTGATTCACAGCATCCATCCAACATTTCCTTTTCACTTTGAGAATGTCCATAAAACACTTATGTTGGCAACAATTTCTTTTTTGTAATTTAACCTATGGTTTTACAAATGAAAAAAAAAAAAGATGGGGTTTGCAACAACTATGAATTTCATCTGTCATGTTGTCATTTACTTAAATGTTTCTTTCTTTCTTTTTTTTTTTTTTTGTGGTACTGGGGATTGAACTCAAGGGCATTCTACCTCCAAGCTACGTCCCCAGCCCTATATTTTATTCTTTATTTTGAAACAGGGTTTCAGTAAGTTGTGGAATGCCTCACTAGGTAGCTGAGGCTGGCTGTGAACCCAGATCCTCTGGTCTCAGACTCCCAATTAAATGTTTCTTAACATTAAAGGAACATTGAGGAAGAACTAAGCAAACAAAGAGAAACTGCTGCAAACAGGATGGTGAAATGCACGATGATAATTCCACTGGTTCTTCTCCTCCTGGTCGATACTCGATGATCCCTAGGTATCATGGACGGGGTCAAAGCCAAGCGCTCAGGGCTGAGAAGGAAAGGAGAGTGAAGAGTCAATGGGAAGGTGGGGATGGATATGGGCTCCTTGAAGAAATAGAACAAGGTTGACTTAAATCCCACTTTATGTCACTGGGAACATTTTATGTAATTTTTTTTTGTATTGGGAATTAAACCTAGGGGAATTCTACATCTCTAGCCCTATTTTCTATCTTTTATTTTGTAACAGGGTCTCGCTACATTGCTGAGTCTCACCAAGTTGTGCAGCTGGCCTTGAACCTGTGATCCTCTTGTCTCAGCCTTCCAAGTACCGGGATTACAGGTGTGTGCCACCACGCCACCCCATTTCATGTAATTCTTACTGGACAGTGAAGTAAATACAGTGGAGGAGATTCACAGAAGCCGAGTGACTTGCATTAAGCTGAGACGCTTGCATAGTAGAATGACAGGCAACAGAGCAGTGATGAGCAGGCCGGTCTAGCTCCAAAGTTAACTGGTTTAGGAGAAAAGACAAAGGGAAGTAATGTGGGTCAAAGATCAGCAAACAGCACTGTATTCCCCAAACAACGGTTGAAGGGGCGTGACTTCAGAGTTCTTCAAAAGTAATCACTTCTGACTCTGCAGCAAAGTTGTGGGCACTTTGAAACAGTGAAAAATATACTGTGGTCTTGAAACACTTGTTTTATGATAGAGCTACATACATGTCCTTTCAGAACCAATTTGATCAAGAGGAATGGGAGGCTGAAAAGTTTTAGTGAAGGTTTAGACATTCTTTAGTGCTTCATACTCTAATTACTGTTGTATAGTATTTGAGTATATCTAGCAATTAACTCAAAAGCGACGTTTGAATATTTTGCTTAAAATGTCTGTGCCTTACTTTTGTGCTGCTAAATTCTCTGAAAAGCACATGATAATAACTGGGGAGGGGGAGGAACAGACCAGATTATATTTCTTTCTAGGTTTCATCTCAGTTCTTGTATCAATGGGGGGACACCAACGGATATTATTTATGCTGGGAGAGAGGGTGGAAGGGTATTCCAAAACATTGGTATTGTAGCTTTTTGTTTTGGAAATTCCTGCATTAATGTCTCAGATATAGGTGGTGAAGTATTATAGTTGGAGACTTCTCATTTTTTGTTGTGTTTTTCTTTGGTCTAATGCCAAGATCTTGAATAATTATGGAGAAGATATTACATTCCTTTATTGGTAAAAATCACAATAGAACAATCAAATGGAAATTCTACTGTTTAAAGATGTGTGTGTGTGTGTGTGTGTGTGTGGTGTGTATGTGGTGTGGGGTGTGTGTGTGCGTGTGTGTGTGTGTGTGTAATCCTATATTAGTGGTTCTGAGGATTGAATCCAGGGTCATTCTACCTCCAAGCTACACCCCCAGCCCTATTTTTTATTCTTTATTTTGAAGCAGGGTCTCACTAAGTTGTGGAGGGCCTTTCTATATCTAAGTAGCGGAGACTGGCCATGAACCTGCTATCTTCCTGTTTCAGCCTCCCAGGTCCTGGGGTCACAGGCGTGCATGCCTACGTGTGCCTTATAGTCACTCTAAAGAGAGCAAGTGCTGCACCATGCTCAGCACAGGTCAGGCTTGGGACTCAGACACTGATGCATATTCTAGCTCAGTGGCTTCAGTTATGTGGCTTTGATCATTTTGTTCAATCTCTCTGATTCTTGTTTTTTTCTTATGTATAAGGAACTATTACTAGGGTTTTCATGGAGATTAAATGGGTATCTAATGTGCCTAGGTTTGGCATGTTTAGTGCTTATTAAATAATAAGTGTCATTAATATTCATATTACTAAATCCCATCCTTTCTAGATCTAATGATAACTTCTGAAAGAGAAGCTACGATTTCAGAGCTGCATGGGTAAATACTGTTGAAAACACAAGGGTTAGCTGGACGTGGTGGCGCATGGTTGTAATACCAGCATTTGGGTTTGTATTTCCCTTATGTATGTGTTTTGCTATTGTTTCCAATAAAGCTCTTTGGACAAGTCTTTTGCAATATGAATCATACTATTGGATAGCCTGTGCACTGAAATAGTTAGTTGGGGGCAGAAGTCAATGTTAGGAGCTATTAATTAATTAGCTAATTAATTAATTAATTTTTTGTCAATGCTATAGTTTATTTCTTCTCTCTCTTTTTTTATTGGTGCATTGTAATCATACATTTTTGTGAGATACAAGCTGGTAGAGACTTTCATTTAACCGTTCCCCAATTCCCACCCCATTCCTCCCTCCTTCTCATGTTCAGTTTAGTGGTTGACTTTGATATGTTTGTGAACATCATGTGCATTAGTGTGTTTCCCTTGCACCCCCATCACTTTCAGTTAAGTCACCTTCCTTGCTCATCTAAGGTTTCACCTTCTTCATCTACAGTACCTCCTATGACCCACTTTCTCCCTAGTTTCTGCATAATAGGGAGAGCATGCAATTTTTTACATTTTATAACTGACTAATCTCACTTAACATAATGTTTTCCAGTTCCATCCATTTCCCTGTAAATGACATGATTTTGTTCTTCTTTATGGCTGAGTAAAATCCCACTGTGTACATATCCCATCGTTTGTAATCCATTCATCTGTCGATGGACATCTTGGCTGCTTCCATAGTTTGGCAATTGTAAACTGTGCAGCTATAAACATAGATACACATACATTGGTCTGATAGTTTGGTTTCCATTCTTTTGGGTAGATACCCAGAAGTGATATTGCTGGATTGTATGGTAGGTTCCTTCCTATTCATCAGAGGATTCTCCAAACTATTTTCCAAAGTGGTTACACTAATCTGCAATCCCACCAACAATGTATTAGGGTTCCCACTTCTCCATACCCTCGCCAGCATTTGTTGTTGTTTGTGTTCTTGATGATTGCCATTCTGATTGGAGTTAGGAGAAATCTCAAGGTAGTTTTGATTTGCATCTCTCTGATTGCTAATGATGTAGAATATTTCCTCATACATTTATTGGCCATTTGTATTTCTTCTTTTGTGAAGTATCTATTTAGATCCTTTTCCCATTTTTTGATTGGGTTATTTGTTTTCTTAGCTGTGAGTTTCTTCAGTTCTCTGTATATCCTAGATATTAGTCCTCTATCAGAAGAGTAGCTGGCAAATATTTTCTCCCACTCTGTGGGCTCTCTGTTGAGGTTCTTGATAGTTTTCTTTGCTGCACAGAAGCTCTTCAGTTTAATGCGATCCCATGTATTGATCTTCCTTTGAGTTGCTTGTGCCTTTGGGGTCCTGTTGAGAAAGTTTTGACCTGTGCCTATGTGTTGAAGTGTTGGGCCTATGCCCTTTTCAAGGAGCTGCAAGGTCTTTGGCCTGACTTCCAGGTCTTTGATCCAGCTTGAGTTGACTCTTGTGCAGGGTGAGAAAGTAGAGTTTATTTCCATTTTTCTGCATATGGTTAACCAGTTTTGCCAACACCACTTGTTGAAGAGGCTGTCTTTTTTCAAGAGCCTTTTATATGGGATGAAGTGTTATTTTTGAAGTGTCAGTGTTTAGAGGGAGGGCTGCAGTACAGCATCGATATTTTAAGTAGTTTCTTTCTCATAGTTACTGTGTCCTTGCATATAAATTTATTTTAAAATTATATTATTATTATTATTATTATTATTATTATTATTATTATTATTATTTTGTTGTACCAGGGATTGAACCCAGAGGCATTCTACCTCTGAGCTACATACCCAGCCCTTTTTTAAAATTCTTTATTTCAAAACAGAGCTCACTCCAGCATTCGGGAGGCTGAGACCAGAGGATCCGGTTCGGGGCCAGCCTCAGCTACCTAGTGAGGCACTCCGCAACTTAGCGAGACTCGGTTTCAAAAATAAAGAATAAAAAATAGGGCTGGGGGTATAGCTCAGAGGTAGAACGCCCCTGAGTTCATTCAATCCCCAGTACTGAAAAAAAAACAAAAAACAGAGCTCACTAAGTTGCAGGGGGCCTCACTAAGTAGCTGAGGCTGGCTGTGAACCTGCGATCCTCCTGTCTCAGCCTCCCAAGTACTGGGATTACAAGTGTGTGCCACCATACCTGGCTTCTTCTTTTTCTTATATTTTTTTGCAGTATCGGGAATTGAACCCAGGGACATTCTACCTCCAAGCTACACTCCCAGGCCTATTTTTATTTTTTCTTTGCTTTTGAAACAGAGTCTCGCTAGGTTGATGAGAGTCTCACTACTTGCTGAGGCTGTCCTCCAACTTGGGATCCTCTTGTCTCAGCCTCCCAAGTACCAGGATTACAGGTGCGCACCACCACGCCTGACTGCATATAAATTTATTATGGGAAAGCGGCTCATGCTTCTTATTTTAATTCTATTATTCTAAAGCTGTTCTCCAATTTAAAAAATTTAAAAAAATCATTAAAGAAAATTAGTGACCTTTACTTAGATATTTTAAAATACTGAATTTAGGAGTATGAGAAAGGAATGTTGTTTTTTACATATAGTTTTAATGCTGCCTAAAACTAAATAATACATTTTAAATTTAGAATGAGAGTTTAGAGAAGCAATAATAGAAAGTAAACGAATTGCCAAATAAGCAGAATATATTTTGTGGATAAAACCATGGAGGAATTCATTTTTTCAATTAAAATGGCAGTTGGAGTAATGGCATTCATTTTATTATTGCATATCATTATACATGATGTATGTAAGTGTTGCTGTGTGAAATATTAAATTAGTCAAAAATCTAATTGGACTACATCCTGCTACCAATTCTTGGAAAAAAGAAGCTGGTTATTATCTTAACCAGTTATTAATTAGATGACTAGAAACTAGTTATTAACTAAATTAGAAAATAAGGTCTGCTCTCCTCACTTGGACACTTGAGAGTATTTTTTACTATTCCAAGAAGTAGCATGGATAATTCAGTGAGCAGAGCATAGAGCTGTTAAAAAATGGTTGAAATAGTACTTGGGAGGCTGAGACAGGAGGATTGCAGGTTCAAGGCCAGCCTCAGCAAAGTAGTGAGACTCTCAGCAACCTATTGAGATCCTGTTTCAAAAACAAAAAATAAAATCAGGATGAGGGAGTAGACCAGAGGTAGAATGTCTGTGGGTTCAATCTCAGAACCACATTTTTTTAAATGGTTAAAGGATAATACTATAGGAGCAACTGCTTAAATCTTTCTAAAATAGCACAAAATGTCTTTAATTATGTTTAAACAACACAGACGCTAACCTTGGAAATAAATCACTGAGTTTGCCAGCTTGCCCACTGACTTATTGAGATTTGTAAATAGAAATCTTCACGTTCTAGCTGGTTCCTTCAGTTGTGAAGCTTTGGGCAATTTAATTGTGACAGTCAGCTTTGACATTAGGCAAGTGATTTGAGGAGAAAATAAGTTAATCAAAATAGAAGTAAAGCTGATGTGTAAACATGGTGTCTGGAAGGATGGATGTTTCTTACCTAAATGCTTTTTTATCTAAGCAGTTATTTATTACCAGTTTGAAACTATCCAAATAAAAATATAGAAAACCTTTTTTTCTGCTATACTTTCACAAGAGGTATTAACACCAAACACTTAGAATATTTAAGAAAGTTTATTTATAGTTCCAAACTATTTTCTTAACATATTTTCTCTATATTTCTTGATTTCGAGGGGGGGCTGGAGATTGAATCCAGGTGTATTTTTCCTCCGAGTTACACCCCTATCCTTTTTTATTTTTTATTTGGAAACAGGGTCTAGCTAAGTTGCTGAGAGTCTCATTAACTTGCTGAGGCTGGCCTTGAACCTGGGACCCTCCTGTCTCAGCCTCCCAAATACTGAGATTACAGGTGTGTGCCACCATACCCAACTTATTTCTTGATATTTTAAATTGTTGATCTTCCTAACAATGTATATAGGAATAATTGATAACATTTTAATGCAGCTCTATCTGCTGCAAGTAATCCCAAATTTAATGCTATGCTCACTGTGGTGATACATGCCTGTAATTCCAGTACTTGGGAGGCTGAGACAGGAGGATCACAGGTTCAAGATCACCTTCAGCATTTATTGAGGCCCTCTGCAACTTAGTGAGACTCTGTTTCAAATTTTTAAAAATAATAACAAGCCAGGGATGATGGCACATGCTTGTAATCCCAGTACTTGGGAGGCTGAGACAGGAGGATCTCAGGTTTGTGGCCAACCTCAGCAATTTAGTGAGGTCTCCGGCAACTTAGTGAGACCTTGTTTCAAAAAAAAAAAAAAAAATAGGTCTGGGTGTGTAGCTGAGGGTGTACCTCAGCTGGGGGTGTAGGATGCTCATAGGTTCAATTCCCAGTACCCTCCCCACACAAATAAAAATTTTACATAATAAAAATAAAAAGGGCTAAGGGTATGGCTCAGAGTAGAACACCCCTGGATTAAAGGTTAAATCCTCAGTAACACACACACACACACACACACACACACACACACACACACACACATACATACACAAAGAAAAACGTAATGCCAGAGGTACTTGAAGCTTTTTAGTGATGTTTGCCAAATCAGGGTAATGCAAAGGAAGATTTCCCAAGAGTCACTTATTTGGGGAATCCATGGGAGGTGGAACTGGAGCTGAGGTTCTCACTGTGCCACTTGCATCTTGATGTCTCCCAGGACCTCAGTGTATGGAGGGCTGTAATGAAGCCGGTGGTCAGGCGTTCAGTGTCTCCAGGGTGGGTGGAATAAAGACAGTCAGACATGGGCTATGCTAAAGAAAGCCCTGGCCAAACTGTTTAACACAAAACTGACTAATGGGTGGTCTTAGATTTCTTTACTGTAGATTTCAAAGCAACTACATTTTCATCTTAGCTCAGGTAGAGTTTGTTGTTCAGATGCAGGCTAAGAGGTCACAAGACTTTTTCTATAAAGAACAGATAAAAAATGTGTCCAGTTTTGAGGACCATGTAACTTCTATTGTACTACTCAACTCTGCCATGGCAGCATGAAAGCAGTTGTAAGCAAATGTAAAGGAATGATCATTGTGTTTCAATAAATCTTTATTTATAAGCACAGTAGGAGGTGAGATGTGTCCCTTGGGCTGTAGTTTATAGAACCTGGTTTGTTATCACTTACCTGTAGAAGATATAAAATTTTGCTTGATAAGGTTTAGGAGAATAAATAGTAAGTGATTTTTCACCTTGATGATTCTATAATTTTAAAAAAATTCTATGATAGTTCATCATGTATATGACCTGTTATAGAAATAAAACAAATTCCTATAATTGCTGATTTATTTGCCTGTATAATCCCGAGGCCCCACTCTATCCTAAAAGAATCATAAAGGCAGAATTGGTTTATATAATTTTTGTATTCCCAATACACAGCATAGTGTCCTTCACTAAATAGGTACTTCCTAGGTATTTTATTTGAAGCATCAGGTGTTTAAAACCTTCTAGGACACTTTAAGTGTGATGCAAAGTCTGAAAAAAAAATCTAGAAACAAGGGAAACATTTAGGATCCCCACTCTATACAATGACGAGCCTACCCACAAATGTTTTTCTCTTCTTTGTAAACATTTTCATTGTGTCACTACAGAAAAATTTTCCCCTTACGCCTTTTATTCATGGGTTCCATGTAGTCAAAGACACAGGCCAGATAGGTTTATGTCAAAAGACTATCAGTGCCGGAAAGCTAAAATCCATTTTGGAAGCCTTGTAAAGATTCAGGTACCTTTGGCCCTATAGAAACAACTTCCATTACCGAACCCTTTTGTGAAAGCTGTAAATGCGACCGGGGGTAACAGGCTTCCTTTATGTTCGAATGACAGCTGATGGGCAGAAAAGGCTTACTGGAGAAGTTTCCAGAGAGAAAAGTGAATGCCTCATTCCATGGAAATGTTTATTGCTGAATAAAGAGAGATTACAGTCCTGGTAGCTGAGGATGGCATGAACGAATGAACCCCATTCTTGGGGTTGTCGAAGGTTTTGTTTTTAGCAGTTTGGTACGATGGATAAGAAACACTTGAGGATGTAACTTATTATTTACCTGGTAGGTCTGTGCTGTCCTTTGCCCTGACTGACGCTCGGAGACCCCGAGGGTGCCGCTGTCTGACAATCTCGGTAAGTAGGAATCCCTGGCATCAGCTGTCATTAGCAAAACTTTATTTCTGAAGTTAAAAATGTTTTATCAGCCGGGCGTGGTGGCGCACGCTTGTAATCCCAGCATTCGGGAGGCTGAGACCAGAGGATCCCGGTTCGCGGCCAGCCTCAGCTACCTAGTGAGGCACTCCGCAACTTAGTGAGACTCGGTTTCAAAATAAAGAATAAAAAATTGGGCTGGGGGTGTAGCTCGGAGGTAGAATGCCCCTGAGTTCAATCCCTAGTACCGCAAAAAAAAAAAAATGTTTTATCCCTGCAGGATTTATATGAAGCAAAACCCGAGTAAAATATATACATATATGAAACAAAAGAGACTTTAGATGAATGAGGAGAAAGGGGGAGAGGTAGGGAGGGGAAGAAAGATCAAGGAAACAGTTCAAATAACGCTAAATCCATGTGTGAGGCCCAGAACAAAGTTGTTCACATATGACCTGATCATCTATTTTAAAAATGTGGAATTCTGCCAGATGTGGTGGCACACTCTTGTAATCCCAGTATGTGGAGGCTGAGACAGGAGGATTGCAGGTTTGAGGTCAGCCTTAGCAACCTAGTGAGACCCTGTTTAAATATAAAAAATAAAAAAAGAGCTGAGGGTATAGCTTATAGGTAGATTTCTCTGGGTTCAAGCCCCAGTATCTAAATAAATAAATAAATTCATTAAAAATATGGAATTCTATTAAAAAACCCTAATATGATTAATAAGTGAATTTCACAAGGTTGCAAATCTAAAATCAGTTATATTTTTATTCATAATAAGCAGTTTGAAATTTAAATGGAAAAAAATACCACTGAAATATCAAGAAATAAGGCAATTTTTAGCAGGCTGTTAAGGATCTAGAGCTCTCAGACTGCTCTGAGAATATAAAATATTGGAATAGGAATATAAAAATAGGAATATAAAAATATTGCCACTGCTTTGGAAAACTTCCGATTTCTGAACAAGTTGACACATTTTTACCACATAACCTACTACCTACCTGCTATAAAACTAACAGAAAGTACAGCATGTGTCCACAGGAAGTCTTGTAAGTACATGTTCGCAAAAGCTTTATTTGTAAGATAAAACCGAAAACAACCCAAATGCCCATCAGCAATGGATGGATAAATAGATTATGGAGTCACGGTATTATGATGTACTTGTTAGCAATGATCAGCTTGAACTATTGCTATGTTATGGTGCCATCCATTCATCTCGAAAGGATGCCGAGTGAAACAAGCTAGAGAAAAATATCACAGCACAATTCACAATAGCCCAATCGTGGCACCAACCCAGGTGTCCATCAACAGATGAATGGATCACAAAACTATGGGATATACACACAATGGAATTCTACTCAGCAATAAAGAAGAACAAAATCATGTCGTTTGCAGGAAAATGGAAGGACCTGGAGAACACTGAGATCAGCCAGTCACAGTAAGTGAAGGGTCCTGTGTTTTCTCTCATATTCGAAGCTGAGGAGTAATCGGGATATCAGAGGGACTTTAGACATGGAGGAGAAGCCCTGGAGGAGCGATGGAGGGGCCTAGGGGAGAGAGGGGACGGGGGGAAGGGTTAATGAAGGACACATTCCCACTGATGCCAGGGACATGTGTGAAATTACCAAGGCCATTCTCAATATCCAGTATGGGGAGGGCGCGGGGGACACCAGGGCGCTGCGCACGTGTGTGTTACGACGTGAGACTGCCATGACCAGCAAAAGTATATAAGATGAGTTTATATTTTCTTGGTTCCTCAAAAATAGTGTACATCATGTGCTTTGATGTGTATAACATTCTTAACAATGCAAACTAAATCACTGTGCGGTAAGTGGCAGTGCTTGCGGGAATCACCCCGTGCGGGGAGTCGGGATGAGAAGGGGCGAGGGAGCCCTTGGTTAGCTGCCCTCTGAGGGAAGCGCTGCCCTCTGCGGGAAGCCCAGCCCTCCGCCAGCCCTCCGCCAGCCCTCGCACGGGCTCTGCGGCGGTCCAGTGTCCAGGCGGGCAGGTTTGAAGAACTGCGCCCCTCCAATCCCACGGTCTCTCCACTGAGAACCTCTGCTTTGGGGACTCAGCAGAAACACCGTTTTCATGTTACATTGCACTCATGTAAAGTATTAGGAAGATGCGCAGCCTGCACACCCGGACACACATTCTAAGGCATAATGAGCCAAGAGCATCTGTTTTCGGAGAATTAGTGTGTACAAATGAGCCAGGTGGACTTGGAGGCTTTATTCATTTCTGCCCATTCCTGGTTCACATGTTATTTTAGGTGAATTACTTTGAACACCTCAAAATAGCAAAACTAGGAAGATTCAACTTTAATTAAAATTACTAGCCAAACCATTCATGGTGGCACTTGCCTCTAATCCCAGTACTTGGGAGGCTGACACAGGAGGACCGCAGGTTGGAGGCCAGCCTCAGAAATTTAGTGAGACCCACAGCAACTTAGACCCTGTTTCAAAATGAAAAATAAAAATAGGGCTGGGGGTGTAACTCAGAGGTACAATACTCTTGGGTTCAATCCCTAGTACAAAAAAATAAGAAAAAGAAAAAAAAATTATTAGCCAGAGTCTTTTATTATTGCACTTGGTGATGGTGACCGAGGGGTGATACCTTGTAATGCAGGTGTGCTATCTTGTTAGGACATCTACTTTTTCTGTCTGTAAATACCCGTTGAGTAGAAACCAAACAGTATTTCTGTGGCGCGTGGACACACCGAGTGCCCCAAGGGTGTGGGCCAAACCACAAGCAATCTCTCGACCTCCAGCCACCGCTTTCCTCTCCCCACTCTTTGATAATGAGTGGCAGAATGATCAAAAGAGGGGAGAAAGTGATTTCTACCTTTGAAATACTATTTTCTCTAAGTTTTATGTTTAATATTTAGAGCGTATATATGTGAATATATGCGTACATATATGCATGTGTGTATATTTGGTACTAGGGATTGGACCGAAGGGCATTCTACCTCTGAGCTACACCTCCAGCTCTTTTTATTTTTTATTTTGATACAGGGTCTTACTTGATTGTTGAGAGTCTCACTAAAATTGCGGAGGCTGGCCTTGAACCTGCAATCCTCCTGTCTCAGTCTTCCAAGTGCTGGGATTACAGGTGTGTGCCACCATGACTGGTTAGAATATATTTTTAAAAAGGGCTAATCAGTGGGTGCTTTATCTTCAATAGCACCCATGACATCTATCAGATGAATATAGAAACCATGTACATAAGCTAATGTTGTAATTCTACCCTTCATTTTCTTATTTCTATAATCTCTGTAGCTTCTTTCACCAATTCATTTTTATTACTGTTAAAAAATATATCACACAGGGCCGGGGTGTGGCTCAGTGGCAGAGTACTTGTCTAGCATCTAGCATGTACAAGACCCTGGGTTTAACTCCAGCACTGTAAAGGAAAAAAAAAAAAAAAAAAAAAAAAGAAAGAAGGAAAGAAAGAAAGAAAAAACAGTCAAACCACACAAAGTATCATTTGCGTTTTCCAGCTTTTCTTTCTGTTTGTAAGGCCTTGGGAAGCCTCTGGCCCCGCAGCCTCCCTCTCAGATGGGCATTTTGATCCATTTCTGTGAAAAAACATGAGGCCTAGCCACATTATTGTGGATTTGTGATTCACCTCCAAGTGCAATTCGAGAGATTGAGTTGAAATGAAAAATTTTGTGATTGGACTTAAGTTACCTTAGAAAAGTGCCTCTTTTCGTGTAGCCTCAACAATAGGCAAGATCAGCCTGTGTGCTCTCGCTGCTGTGTCTGTGATTAAACTTCAGGAGCAGAGCTAAGATAGGGCGCTCACATCTTTGGAATCCTAGCCTGTCACAGTTATGTTAAAGTGAAAAACTGAAAGCGGAGCAAAGCCCGATTCCGCAGGGCTTATCTGCCCAGGTGGAGCTTGCTAGAGCAACTTTTATCATCCAGGTCTGGCAATTTAAAAAGATGACTCTATTTAAAAGGATATGTGTACAGCATAACTGAAAAATTCCTCTCCTTTAGAAGCATTTTTGCAAGCATTTAAAACTAATGTTTCTGTTTGTGAGTTAGGACTAAGCAGTTCTATCATCAGGAATTAAAAAAATAGGGCTGGGAGTGTAGCTCAGAGGTAGAGTGCCCCTGGGTTCAACCTCCAGTACTGCAAAAAAATAAAATAAAATATATGTGTGTGTGTGTGTGTGTGTGTGTGTGTGTGTGTGTGTGTGTGTACTATCAACAATGCTGTTGGTTTGGAATGTGCTGGGCTGAGCAATATTGATAGTAATGTTGACAGTCTGATAGAGCTAATTTGGAGAAATTCAAAGAGTATACGAAATATCTTAACCTATCTGAATGGCATAGCTGTATTTGTATTAGAGTTTAATGCATTTTAGATGAGGAAGCACTATAGTTTCTAAAGATTGTTTTGAAATGTTTTATTCATTATAATTCTAGAACATTCTGCTCTTTCTTGCTTTCTTTTCTTTTTTCTTTTTGTTTTTGGATACTGGAGACTGAACCCAGGGGTGTTCTACCTCTGAGCTAGACTCCTAGCATTATTTTATTTTTTGTTTTGAAAAACGGTCTCACTAAGTTGCTGAGGGCTTTGCTAAG
>PVLC010031502.1:0-18736 GCA_004027655.1 Graphiurus murinus
TAGCTCAGAGGAAGAATGTTCCTGGGTTCAGTCCCCAATACCACACACAAAAAAAGGTATGTATTGATCAGACAACAAAGATCACACAAAGTAACTAAAAGCTGGCTGGTACCATACTGGGAACTCACATACAAAATAATTAAGCTGCTAAATTATGCAAAGTAGGAATAATTAAGCAGTAAGATATTTAGTGGTCAAAGAACACAGGTTATACAAAAGAATAATCTCCTTGGGCATTACAAATGTGCACCACCATGCCCAGCTGCCCTTGAATATTTTAAATACAATACCTGTTAAGAGGATAA
The DNA here is from genome assembly GCA_004027655.1 of Graphiurus murinus. NCBI lineage: Eukaryota > Metazoa > Chordata > Mammalia > Rodentia > Gliridae > Graphiurus > Graphiurus murinus. The sequence goes on from PVLC010031502.1 coordinate 306, forward strand.
TTAAAGCCCCAATCAGAACCCTGCAGATGAATGAAATGCCCTAAATCATCTTATGACTACAGGATCTATAGGACTGATGCCATCCTCACATATCTCCTCCTACCCACCTATCAAAAAAGTCTTCCTTAGAACAAAACTATGTCATTTGCATGAAAGTGGAAAGACCTGGAAAACATTATATTAAGTGAGATTAGTCAGTCACAAAAAGTAAAAAAAAAAAAAAGTGGATGTTCTCCCTAATTTGTGGAAGCTAGAGAGAAAGTGGGTCATAGGAGGGACTCTAGATGCAGAAGGAAGAACTTTAGATGAGCAAAGAAGGTGACCTATCTGAAGGTGATGGGGGTGGGGGAAACACTATAATGCACATGATGTAAATTCACAAGCATATCAAAGTCAATCACTAAACTGAACATGAGAATAGGGGAGGGAGGAGGGAATGGGGTGGGAATTGGGGAAGGGTTAACTGAGACCTGTGTGCATGTATGCCTCTACCAGCTTGTACCTCACAAAGATGTATGATTACAATGCACCAATAAAATAAAAAATTATAAAAAAGTCTTCTATAAAAGAAGAGTCTTGACCATGCCTGGTGGTGAGCACCTGTTGTAATCTCAGTTCTTGGGTGGATAAAACAGGACAATTGCAGGTTCAAGGCCAGCCTCAGTAACTTAGGAAAACCATGTTTTAAAATAAAAAATAAAAAGGGTTGGGAGGTATGGCAGAGAGGTAGAATATCTCTGAGTTCAATTCTGAGTCACTCCAAAAGTAAGAATAATCATGAACCCCAAAATTGTATCTCTCAGTTTTGAGGTGGCCTGCTTCTCTTGTGAATGTATATAGTTTTGCTTTCCTAAATAAATCTCTGATTGTGTCTCAAACTGGTTAGTGCTGGAATTCTTTTTTTCCATTCATTTAAGTCAAGGTCTCAGCTGATCCTGAATTGCATTCCCTTATCTCCTCCAATAGGAACTCCTCCAGTCCCTTACAGAATCAACCCTCTTTCCTTGACAATCTTTGATTGGCTCCCTCTTTTATTCTCTACACACCAACTCCACTAGCAAGACAATGATTTTTACATCCAAAATAAATGTCTAAAAATCTCAAATCTTCCCAATCTTTTCCATCTCCATTTGTATTCATGTTCAGAGTTGATGTAATTAAGTCATGAGGGTTGCAATCTTGTTAGTGTGTAAATCTATTGTGATGAGTGTACTGGGAAGTAATTAAGGAAGGTGGGTGTACCTGTGCTTTTGCAGTTGAATCCCCTTAATTTATTCCTTGCCTCTGGACTCTATGGTATCTGAATAGAGTCCTTATATTCTCTCTCTCTCTCTCTCTCTCTCTCTCTCTCTCTCTCTCTCTCTCTCTCTCTCTCTCTCTCTTTGTCTCTCTCTCTCTCCCTTTCTCCCTCTCTTCTTTTTGCCACCATACACTGAGATCCCCAGACTCTGGCCTCACATGGACTGAACTTCAAAATCTCAAAAAAAATTTCGAGCAAATAAATCTTCCTTCTTCTAAGTTGGGAGGTCAGTCCATTTGGATTAGAGCAGTGAAAATCTTGACTGAGACATCAGTACTACATAGGTTCAAATTGTAGTCATCTTCTTCCTCTTCTGCATAAATAGCATCCTATGTTGGGTGTACTATCTGACCCACATCCACAGTCCATCATCCACAGACAAACAGGATCTTCAAAATGAAATCTTGTCCTGCCCGGTAACTTACTTTTCTTTCATTTCATCTAGAAAGTTGTGCATCTCAACTTGGAATGGAAAAGTCTGATGAAGAAGGCTCAACCAGCCATTTTTAATCTCATCTATTTCTGTTTTCACAGTTAAACTATACTCTAATTACTGAAAACTCAGATGTAAGTAGGATTTTCTTAAGCATTTATGAACCTGCCTTTTCTTTGCCTAGAATTATCCCCTTCTCCATCACTGAATCTTTAACCCATCCCCAGGAAGCATTTTCCACCCTATTTTTCTTTCATTTTTATTTTTTGGCACCAGAAATTGAACCCAGGGGCATTTTACCTCTGAGTTATATGCATAGTCCCCCTTTATTAAAAATTTGAAATAGCACCTTGCTAATTTGCTGAGACTGGCCTTGATCCTGTGCTCTTCCTGTCTCAGCCTCCCAAGTACTAGGATTGTAGGCCTGCACCAACATGACCAGCTCCATCACCTTTTCTGAGAAGTCACTCAACAATTCCCAAAGTCACTCTTTTGGTTCACCTTGTCTCATTTGTCTGTAAGAATGATCATTTCTGAAATTATCTTTTCTACAAAATATATGTAATCCATATTATTTTAATAGGCATTATGTACCTTTATGTGATCATTTTTATTTATCGCTGTTTCTAAAATAAAAAAATAATTTGTCAGTGCATAGGAGGCACAAAAAAGAAAAGAAAAAAGGGTTTTGAATGAATATCTCTCAATCAGAAGTATATTTTTTGTTCTTATTCATCATAGTATTTTATTTTCATCTATTTTTGGAAGCATCACATCTGCTTTAAGTAAAATATTTTTATATATGGCTTAGCAGCTCAACTAAATTCAAAGCATCTTAAGGACACATGGAATGTTTTCTAAATCTTTGTCTTCTCTATGTGAAGCAGACTGTAAAGGGAAAAGAAAGAGAATTAACTAAAACTTATTCTGAGTGAATCTTGAGCCCTTAATACTTAACACTTGCAAACTGGATATTTTTCTCTGAAACATAATTTGTGCATTTTACAAAAAGTATAATAGCCCAATGTGGCGTATTCTTGTAATCCCAGTACTTGGGAGGCTGAGGTAGGAGTATCCCTGGTTTGAGACCACTCAGCAACATAGCAAGACCCTTTTCAAAATAAAAACAATTTATAAAGGGCTGGGGCTATGGATTGGAAGTAGAATTCTCCTGAGTTCAATCCCTAATACTACTACTAAAAAAATAGTGGAATGTTCCTTGTTCTTATTAAAATTAAATTAATATTACACAGTTAATATCCAATTCATATTGACAATGAGCATATTAATTGACATTCATACATCAAATATATCAAAGTCACACAGAGAATATTAAATTGAGACCAAATATATGCATCATATATACACTTCAATAATTATTTCCCTGAAACATTAAATATTTTCTGGGACACAGATATTTCTTGACAATTCAATTACTAATAATAAAAGAAAAACTTTTAAACTTTATTGAATATGTATTTTTTGCCATAAATTGTACCAAGCATTTTTATTGAATTATCTTCCATTTTCTTAACAGCTCTGAAATGGAAATAGTTTCTTTATTTTATAAATGAGAAAACTGACAAATTTAAAATATTAGAAAATTTCCTCATGTTACTTAGTTACCACTTAGAAAATCAAAGTTTGAACCCACAATTGTCTGTGTCTTTGAACTACAAAAACTTGACTTTCATTTGTTTGGTTATCCATTCATGTATTAATTTATCTAGAATTATGGCATCTTTCAGGTTGTGATTCGTATTAATAAGAGTTAAATATAAAGCCGGGCATGGTGGCGCACGCTTGTAATCCCAGCATTCGGGAGGCTGAGACCGGAGGATCCGGGTTCGAGGCCAGCCTCAGCTACCTAGTGAGGTACTCTGCAACTTAGTGATACTCAGTTTCAAAATAAAGAATAAAAAATAGGGCTGGGGGTGTAACTCGGAGGTAGAATGTCCCTGAGTTCAATCCCCAGTACTGCAAAAAAAAAAAAAAAGAAGAGTTAAATATATTATGTATCTCTCGTGTTTCTAGGATAAGTAAAACATAATTGACAAGTATATCAAATATAGAAATTAAAAACAGAGCCTTCAGACATTTATTCTCTATATTAGAATATTATATTGAATTACAAACTGAAGAAAATTCTAGTAGAATTAATTTGCCATTTTTAACAATTTTAACTCATAATTACAAATGGTGTCTTGGGATAATATGATATGATCATATTAATTGGCCCATGTTTTACACTTTTGTTTTTGTAAAGGAGTTTAGAAGTTGTATGCTACAGTAGATTTCTCTAGAATAGGATACTTCCTTTCCTGAAATATTATCCTCACTGCTATCATCTAAGAGAAAAGACTATTGATTTACTCAAAATGAAATGGCTTCCAGTATCTCAGTGCCACAACTATGTAAATCTTCGTCTTTTGTATGTAGCATGTACTAAATTCAGTATGATGCTGTGGAATTGATGTATAATCTAAGAGACTGACCCTCTGAGTTATCTATGTATAAAGAAAATACATTTCCACTTCACTCCATTCTTGATCCATTTGTCCGGTCATAAATCCACTGTGGGTGATACTCAGGACTGATTATACTTATGTTGAAAGGATATTGCTCTTTTGAGTCAATGCCCTATGCTTTTCTACTTATCCAGAGGATGTCAGACACTGGGAACTCTTGTTTAATTCAGTGATAGAAAAGTCATAAATGATTTAGCGACACAAACTCTATTTGTGAGACTTTCAACAGGGAAAATTGCTCACTTTTTTGCTCTATGGATATTATTTGAATGAGTTTCTGCACAGAAAATGATACGGGAATGGGTAAATAATTTTATTCTATTTCCTGTCCTAAAGCAGAGTAGACATTTTTTTAAAAAGTATAAACAGGCTACTTCCCACACTTCCCAACCTATTATTCGGGCTTCTTCGTTCCCAAGCGAGCTGAGTTGGCATGGCAAAGAAGATAAGATGAAGGTCAACACTAAGAAAGTTACAAACCTTAAAACTTAGAAGGCCATGGACCTTAGAATAGCTGAAAAAATAAAACAAAATAAAATATTATCCTCTCGTATAGATGCTGACAAAGTGCGGGTTATTGGCCTGTGAACTCAGCAACCCAGATAAGGAAGATGGCAGGGGCACAGGAGCGGGGACGGTGCAGGGAGTGGCAGCGGCAGCACTCTGCTCCATTCATTGTGTTCTCATTGGAGTCATGATGGTTTTTTTTCTCTCTTTTCTCCCATCTCTTTGAGACAGGGCATTGTTATTCTTGCTTTTATAATAAATCCTTTTTGTCCTGCACTAAAACCCAACTGCTTGTCCTGGCTCTTTATTTCCTGGACCATGATAACTATCCAGGCTATATTTCCTTCCTTCCTTCCTTCCTTCCTTCCTTCCCTCCCCCTCTCTCTTTCTTTCCTTCTTGATTTCTTGTGTGTGTGTGTGTGTGTGTGTGTGTGTGTGTGTGTGTGTGTGTGTGTGTTACTGGGAATTGAACCCTTTAGTAGTTTACCTCTGAACAGGGTCTCAAGTTACTGAGAGTCTCGCTAAGTTGCTAAGGTTGTTCTTGAACCTGCCTTAGTCCTGTCTCAGCTACCCACATACTGGGATTATAGGTATGTGTCACTATGCCTAGGAAAACATTTCTTTTTAACTTTATAATATACATTTTTATTAACCTACTTTGCTACAAATTAAAAAGGGGGGTAGAAGCTCTCTTGAATTTACTATTTTCACACGTTATCACTGTTTCCAATACCTCTGCTAACCAGAACAAACTTGCTATGCCATGAGCAATGACTATGGTATAATAAAAAATAGCCAGTATAATAAAAAGTCAGATGACCATGTAACTTGCAAAACAAGCCACTTGTGATCATCAAAGGTAGCACTGCCAGTGATTACAATAGGACATCTGGTGTACTCCAGAATCTTCCTCTCAAATTGGGGTGTACATCATTATAAGCACAAAAAAGGGCATCAAATTCAACTTCAGACGTGTTTGAATCATATTTCTGCCCTCATTTGCTGCATCATTTAACTTCCTGAACCTAAATTTGCTTATCTAAAAACTGTAAATAAGAATATAATTGATCTTAGACTTTATCGTGGTTATATTGAAATTAAATCAGGTAGTTACTTTATTGCTATGTTTGTATTCTCAGGACCTCCACTAGCGTCTGACACATGGAGTGTGATCAATCAGGGCCATTAAATGAATAAATGAGTTTATGAGCAAATTAATCAAGTGATCAGTACAATAGACGATAAATGAGGAGATTAATTAATACTAAGCAAAATCACAGGCACCACTTATGGTGGTCCCACAGATGATGGATGGGGCAGTGAACTGACAAACCATGTGTCCTCATAAAATGACACTCAGGTATAGAAAAATAACAAAGTAGGGAAAGCAATCCTATAGTTAATAATATTAAGTAGAAAATAAACTTTCTTGCATCCTGTGTATATATAGATATATAAATCATTGTACAGAATTTTATAATCATAATTTCTAAGCATTTTGTTGATCATCTTAAAGTAAGCAGGACATTTCCTACTCTTAGTTTTATTATTGTTATTTTTCCCACAGTGTTTCAGTAGATTTTGTCATAATTATCATAGTTTGTTATGCTTCTTTAAACAAAAAACACAGAATATCAAATGTAGCAAGGAAATATTTTCTGAGTGTTTGAAAGCAGCTGTGACTCAGGCAGCTCTCCAGGGCACGGCCCCTCAGAACTTGTGTCTCTACATGTCCACACACTGCTTCATCTCTGATCTCTATTTTCTTAGACACTGATTTCTACTTCCTGTTTTCTTCCCATGAATTGGTCACACTGAATATGTTTCATACTATATTGTATCAACTCTGGACACTGTCATCCTCTTCCTTGGGGCTTGTTTTTTTTTTATTTTTTTATTTGTTTGTTAGTTTGCCTCTTTCCCCTGGCAGCATCTCTGGCTTTAAACTCTGGCTTTCTTTTCTTAGGTTAACAAACTAGGTTCAGGGTTTGAAATCACCAGTTTTTGGTACTTCCTATGGTCCAGACCTTCCACTCTACAAGTGGGCTTGGCCATGGGCCCTGGGAGATTCATTCTCAGTTAATTTGGGTGAACCCTCTACCCTACCAGTTGGATCAAATTGGGGGAAAAGTGCCTTCCAGTTTTTACTCTTACTTGCCTAGGAGTTAACCTCTGAAATGAAGAGAAAGAAGAACACTAGTGGCAGTTTGCTCCCCCTGAGAAACTGCCATAACCCTGGGAGGAGAGAGAGTTCCATTTTACTTTTATTTTTATTTATTTATTTATTTATTTATTTATTTATTTATTTATTTATTTGGATGGAATATTCCTCCTTCTTTTCTCTCTCTCTCTCTCTCTCTCTCTCTCTCTCTCTCTCTCTCTCTCTCTCTCTCTCACTGAAATAGAATCCAGGAACATTCTATTTCTGAGCTACATCTTCAATCCTTCCTAATTTTACTATGTTTTGAAATAGTGTCCTCCTAGGTTGCTGAGAGTCTCACTAAGTTTCTGAGGCTGGTCTTGTACCTGTGATCCTCCTGTCTCACATATGCACTACTGAGCCTGGCTCAAGTTTCATTTTCTTGGTACCTCTTGCCCAAAATTGGAAGCACATCACAGCAATCCTAGGAGGAGGAAAAATAGTTGCTGCTCAAGTACCACAAACTTTCTGTTCTTGCCCATATTTAGTTTTCCTTTTCTTTTTTTATGACCATTTCTTTATTTGGTACATGGCCCTAGGAAAATTTCCAGTGGCTTTACATTGGTTTCTTTGTTTATTTATTGCCAGAATAAAGATTATTGGAACTGCTCATACTGCCATTTCTTACTCATGTGCTACTGTTAGTGTTTCTTAATTCTCACTACTTAGTTAAACAATTCGAACAATATCAGTCCCTAGACCAAATTTGCAGAAATTCCGATTTAATTTTCTAAATAATATTAAAGGGAAACCAAAATTAATGGTCATAAGCTACATTTAATTATGTTATACTTTAATATTACCCTGTTAGGTAGTACTAGCACACTGTATTTTCTTTTTCTAAGAGTTTCTGGAAACACAAGTATTACTTTTCCACTTCCTTTAAAGTTAAACATATGACCTCATGCTATGAAAGGCAGGAGGTGACCTGCATCATTTTGGGGACAAAATGCATATGTACTGGTGCTTAGTTTCTATTCTCTTGTTATATTTTATTGCTCTGGTAAATTTTGAAATTCCATTTTGAGGTTGAAATTTCATAAGGACAAATGAGGCCTGGAAGTCTGAATCTCTAACAAAAGTTATTGGCCTTGCAAAGGTATATGAGACTATAATAGAGAAACAAAATTTTGTTTTCTTAACATAACATTTCTATACTAAAATGTAGTTTACCCTGATAGATATAATCATTATTATCAAGTTTTCTCAATGTAATACATAGATTAAATGTTAAATAAAGATTTGAATAAAGATGTCAATAGTATTTTCAAAAAGCTGACATTTTGATATGAAAATTTATAGGGGTGAACAGAAAATATCTTAAATAAAAAGGAAACATGCCAACAAAAATTATTGATGAATATGACTACCTTAAAGTTAATAACACCGTTCCTCAAAAGACACATTAAAGGAACTGTAAATCAAAACTATAAACAGGAACTAAATGTTTATATCATTTATCACTTACAAACGATTGACATCACAGATATAGGAAACAAAATGTATGTCTGTAAGGAAAGGCAAAAATAAAGTAAATGTACAAATTAGCATTTCATAAAGAAGAAACACAAAATGGCATACTATATCTCACTAGAAATTAGGAAAATACAAACCGAAATAATAATGAGATATGACTTTCAAATCACTTAATGATATCAATTAATCATAATTTCAGATCTAACAGTTTGAAGAAGTGAGTGCTAGATATCTTTTGTTTCAACTGAGCTTGTTATATTGTTGCTGGTAATATTTTAAAGTTGAACACATTAGAATAAAACAATTATACTCCTAAAAATGTATACATAGATATGGTCAATAATATTCATTGCACAATTAATTCAATAATACTGTCTAGGCAGAACTCACATGTTGACAATAGAAGAACTGAATAAGTTGTGTTATATTCACAAAGTGGAACATAATGCAGCAATACAAAAGAATAGCAACAACAGTGGTTAACAACAAGGATAAAACTTTAGAGCTAATTCTGGGTAAAATAAAGCAAAAATCATGAGATAATAGTTAATGTTAGTATATTTTTAAGTTTAAAATCTGAAAAATTAAACAACATATCATTTAAGAGTGGAAGAGATAGAAGGAGTGAAGTAATTGGGATAAGGGAGATATTACACATGTAGGCATAAATGATGTGTGATAGTTCAGTACTCGGGTTGGTTTATGAGCCCAAGAATAACATGAGATAATTTTGGATGGATGATACTCTTACATCTTGCATCAAAAATAATTTTTATTTGTATATCTCTGATTGCTAATGGTGTTGAATATGTCCTCATACATTTAATGGCCATTTTTATTTCTTCTTTTGTGAAGTGTCTATTTAGATCCTTTGCCCATTTTTTGATTGGGTAATTTTTTTTTTTAGCTTCAAGTTTCTTGAGTTCTCTGTATATTCTAGATAATAGTCCTCTATCAGAAGAGTAGCTGACAAAAAATTTTCTCCCACTCTATGGCCTCTCTGTTTAGGTTCTTGATAGTTTGCTTAGCTGCACAGAAGTTCTTCAGTCTAATGCAATCCCATGTATTGATCTTCCTTTGAGTTGCTTGTGCTTTTGGGGTGATGATCCAGCAATTCCACTTCTGGGTTCTACCCAAAAGTATGAAAACCAAACTATAAGACCAATGCATGTGTATCTATGTTTATAGCCACACAATTCACAATTGCCCAACTATGGAACCAGCCAAGATATCCATCAACAGATGAATGGATTATAAAACTGTGGAATATGTACACAATGGAATTTTACTCAGCCATAAAGAAGAACAAAATCAAGTCATTTGCTTGAAAATGGATGGAACTGAAAAAGATTATGCTAAGTGAGATAAGTCAGTCACAAAAATTTTTTTAAAAATCATATTCTTTCCCTAATATGCGGAAACTAGGGAGAAAATGTGACATAAGAGGGACTCTAGATGAAGGAGAAATCTTAGATGAGCAAAGAAGGTGACTTAACTGCAGGTGATGGGAGGGGGGAGGCAAACACCCTAATGCACAGGATGTACTTTCACAAACATATCAAAGTCAGTCACTAAACTGAACTTGAGAAGGAGGGAGAGCGAGGGAGTGGGGCAGGAATTGAGGAAGGGTTAAATGAAAAAATCACCAAGGACGGAACCAAATCAGATGTCTATCAATAGATAAATGGATAACGAAAAAGTGGTCCACACATACAACTGAGTTTTACTCATCCACAAAGAACAAAATTATATCATTTACAGGAAAACATATGAGTAAGAAGAATATTGTGCTAAGTGAGAATAGCCAGACTCAGAAAATCAAAGGCCACATATTTTTTGTCTCATATGTGGAAGCTTGAGAGGAAAAAGGGGAGGGAAGGGAAGTCACAATAATTAGGTGAGGCCGGTGGAGTAGTGGATGGGTATTGGGGGAGTGGAAAAGGGGAGGAAAGGAAAAGTTTAGGGAATCAAACAGAACAAATAATATATGCATATATAAATTATGACTACAAATCTTTCTGTCATGCATGGGGAAAGAGGTGAGAGGGACAGGGGAAATATGGTGAAGGAAAAAGTCCAAATAGTGGTCCATGTATATATGAATATATCACTATGAACCTCAGTATCACGTATACTTACAATGCTCCAATAAAATTATTTAAAAAATCTTTAAATTACTTGGTAATGGAATAACAAAATCTTAATACTATAGTAGAAAAATTGTACTATAATTAGGAACAAAAGGTAAGTAAAATAAGTAAGACTATTAAAGTGTATAAAACATTTTACATAAACAGGACCTGAAGTGTAGATGAAGTACAAAACTACTAGATTAAAATGTTTGCTATCACAGAAACAGATACAGCCACTATGGAAGATTCCTCAAAAAATAAAAATAGAGAACTACTATATGACCCAATATATTTGCAAATATTTAGAATTAGGAAACAATAGTTATTTAAAGGTAAGACACAATAGGAATCTACTAGTATAGCTTTGCAATACAAAATAAGGTTTGTCCATAAGAGATGAGTGTGTGTTGGGAGGAGAGAGGAGATGGGAAAATGTTGATCAAAGTGTACTAAGTTATACCTAGATAGGAATAAAAAGTTCTGGAGTGCTATTGCACAGTAGAATAGAATGGCTATAAGTAATAATAATATGCTGTGTATTTCAAAAGCTAGAAGAAAGGAGTTTGAATATTTTCACCATAAAGAAATATAAATACCAGATGAGATGGCTGTGCTTAACTTGATTTAATCATTATAGAATGTAAAAATATATCAAAACATCAAACATGGAATCCCATAGATGTGGACAATTTTAGGCTCTTATGCATCAGTTAAAATATAAATTTAAATTAAGAAAACAATATAAGCCAGGCATGGTGATAAAGCCCTATAATCCCAGTATTTGGGAGGCTGAGACAGTAGGATCTCAGGTTGGAGACCAGTCTTAACAGTTTAGCAACCTAGTGAGACCCTGTTTCAAAACAAAAATAAAAAATGAATGGGGTTATGTCTCAGAGGTAGAATGTCCCTGGGTTCAACCTCTACTACCACACAAAATAATGCAGATTTAATTGAGACTAAGTCCTTCATTTATTCCTCAGATCATGACAACATTTGGGATATGAATAAAAACTATTTTAATGCAATAGTAAATAAAATATTAGTCTATTTATAATTGATTAATTTTTTAATTTTATTTTTTTAATTGGTGCATTGTAATCATATATCTTTGTTAGGTACAAGCTGATAAAAGCATACATGCACACATTTCTAAAATCTCAGTTTGGCCCATAATTTAATTGCTATTTGATGTAGTACTAATTAAATGCTAATATTAATTTGATTGATTTAAAAAAACCTATGATGATAATATTGAAGATTAAATATTTTAGAGATTACATGAAAACTTCAAAATGACATTAATTTTATTTCCTGCCATCCCTCAAAGTATTAAAAACTTTTTTCTTACAGTTATTAGGGCATACTGATGGTACAACATAATGGGGTTTCATTGTGACAATTTTACACCTGCAAATAACATACTTTGAACATACACACTTTTTCTGTTACCTTCTTGCTCCTCTCCAGATTTTATTCTACTTCCTTGTTAAGTTCCCCTTCTACTTACATGCCATCTTTTTTTTTCAGATTCCACAAATGAAGGAAAACATGCTACATTTGTTTTTTATCTTTATAAACAATCTTAAAGAATTGCATAGCATATTTACATAAAATTACTCAGTAGTCAGAAATAGAAAAATGAAATTACTGTTTCCTTTTTCTGTTATCAAACGTGGTTCTTTCTTTATAGATGAGATTTCTTTTTTCTCAAATGATTATTTAGTTTCATGTTTATGCTTAGGGATGGATAAAACACAGATTTTAGTACAATTTAACTTTGTAACTAACAAACTAAACCTATAAGTACTGCAAAGTTATAGGTTCAAAATAACAAAATTTTATATGCTATACATGAAGTGACCATGCATGAATACAACTTGTATTTTTATTTTTTTTTATTGGTACATTGTAATTACACATCATGATGAAGTTCAGGGTGATAGAGGCATACATGCACACAGAACTAATTGAGCTCCAGTGGCACAATTGGTTAGTGCATGACAGTTACAAGTTGTATTTTTAATAGTGAAATTTTCAGCCAGGCATGGTGGCACACACTTGTAATCCCAGTACTTGGGAGGCTGAGACCGGAGCATCTGGGTTTGTGGCCAGCCTCGGCTACTTAGTGAGGCTCTCTGCAACTTAGTGAGACCCTTTTCAAAGTATAGAGTAAAAAATAGGACTGGGGGTGTAGCACAAAGGTAGAATGCCCCTGAGTTCAATCCCCAGTACCAAAAAAAACCCACAAAAAGTGAAATTTTCTTCCCGTAAGTATATCTATGATCATAGAATTTAAAAAAGATTGTATCTGTGCCACAAACAGTTTTGTAAGACTTTATTTTTCTCCTAAAATTAAAATATAAAGAAATATGTGGATTTGAAGTTTGTTGCTCCTTGTAATTAAAACTAAATAGATTGTCACATCTTGATAATCCAATGACCAAACAGTAAACTGAATATACCCTTACTTTGTTATTCTGCCTACATTTCTTTGACAGAGAAGATGGAATAAACAGCAGGAGAAACAATGCAGTCCCAAGATATAAAAGACAGTTCAAATCAACTAACCTGATGTCTAAGGTTACTGTGGTCCTCATTAAGTTTTTAATCTGGGGCAATAAGATGAAAGTCAATTGACAAACCAATGAATGTTAGGAAATATTTAGCCCAAATTAATAATTTTAAATATATGTGCCCAGATAATGGGAATTAATTCACTTGATATTTAATACTTTTCCACTTAACCATGTTCACTCTTTCACTTGCATTGTCATTATGTCCAGGTGTTTCTTTTTATTTATTTCTTTATTTTTCTTCTTTTCTGGAACTATATATTGAACCAGGTGTTTCCTACTTCCCTGCTACACCCCAAAGCCCTTCTTAATTTTTTTTTTTAATTTTGAAAAATGCCCCACTAAGCTGTCGAGGTTCTTGATAAGTTTCCAAGGCTGGTCTCAAGTGTGTGATCCTCCTGTTTGCACCACTCTTACAGGCATATAGCAATGCGCAGCTCTGGATATTTCTTAATAATTAAAGTGCAGTTTATCATGTTCTTGAAATCTGTTTGTTTTTTTTTTTTAACTATTCAGGCTAATCTTAAAACCATGATTTTCAGAGATTCTAAGCCTTCAATAACCAAATGAGATGTTCAAACTTTGAGACACAACCTTTAATTAGATTAAAGTTACGAATTGTTTTTCTTTTTTAATGTGAACCTACTTGAAAGAAGGTGAAAATTATGAAACTTGATCTTCATGAAAAACATACATGTATGGGTTAATAAATCTTTGTCAGGAAGATAGGTTCCGTGACCTCATTGAAACTTAACTGAAAAGGACCTCAGAAGGTTGAGATTGGATGCATGGTTCTATAAATTTGCTGCTGTCTATGATGATGTGGCTATGTGAGCCTGGATAAGAGTATCTGTATAGGAAGTAAATGGGTTAGGCAGATGATTTAAAAAATCATGTCCTTCTCTAAAAGCCTTTTATATGATCCAAGAAATAGGGCACTAGGGTATCTCTATATTTCCAATTTTTCAAGCTTTAGCCATTTCATTAAAAAAGGGCAGTTTTACCACTTCATTTGCCATTCTGCATATTTAAGACCCAATTCTTGGTAATGCTCCTTTATACAGTTCCAATGGTCTGGTGATGAGAATCACATGTAAGATGTCAATTTTTCTTCCCATTAAATTTATGTTCACTGAAACAACTTTCAATTAGAGCAAATAGTTTTTAAAATGGCAGGTTATCAAATCATCAGTTACGGATGTGGCTTCTTTTTACTGGATTTACTTGTATGAAAAATCTTCTATTCATCATTAATAGAACAATTTTATCAGCAATTAAGCCTTGGGGTTGTTAGCCTAGGTGAGTATCCTTCACTCAAACAGGTATATGTCTGAACTTTTAGTGACTATTAGTCCATTTGTAAAAGAATTCTAATGACTGTAATTAGTAATCTAAAGACTTAAATGTTCTCAAGAGAAGTTGGGACATATAATGACAATTTCTTTATCTCTATATAATTTAGCTTTTCTAATTAAGTAGCTGAAAGCAATTTCAATAGAATATACATAAATGTTCTTGTCAGTTGATATTTTCTTTGCATAAATTAAACTTCATCACCATAAATATGGGAAAATTTCAGTTCATGAGTTGGAAAATGTATATGATATAATTTTCTCATTCAACAAAAGTCACAATCATTCTCACTTTAGTGACATCCACTGTCTTATATAATAATTTCATTCATCTATTTGCACAAGATAAAACTTTCCTTTATTGGGCACACATTTGAATTCTCATAAAGTGAAAACAATGGCTTAATTATTGTCATGACAAATATCAGCTGAGTTCCTTGGCAAAATTATAGGTTTAATATTGTAGAGTAATTTTACATACTAGCAAAATATTTGTATAGTTTTAATTATATGGTGTCATTTAAAATGAAAAATTTATAAAATCTAGTCACATGAGAATCCACAAAAAGAGACCATAAAATAGTCATTTGGAGAAAAACTAAAATTTTGAAATCATGCTCCTTCAATGGCTTAGAACACTTATTGAAGGCTGATGGCCTAAGAAGTCGGCTTATTCTTTGAACATACTTGGAATTAATGTGTTACTTGTAGAATCCAAATGTTCTCAAATGTTTTGTTTTCCTCAATTCTACATACATAAGAATTTCTGGGCTCAGAACAAACTACTAAAATGAGATGAGTCTGGTGTGTTTTCACAATTATAGGGAGAATGCTTCTTATTGATATGAAATTCTTTCCCTCTCCTCCAACAAACTGTTATATATGCATGCATGTGCTACACACACACACACACACACACACACACACACACACATACACACACTGATGCAGTCTCTGGACTCAGTATGGGGACCCAATATGCAATTACAAATATAAATTCTAAAGTAATTCAACAAACACCAATAGCTCTCTTCATCCTTGGAGTTTATTTTTGGTTATATTTTGTTTTCAAAATGTCTTTCATTTACATCTTAATGTGTTAATTTCAATTAAGCAAGGCACATGAATTGGCACAAAAAATCCTTGCTGTTTTTATTTGTATAACTTATTTTTAAACTCTCCATTTTATTATAATTGAAATGAACTACTTTTAATCATCATTTTTTAAACCATATCCTTTTCTTTATAGGACCTAGCCATAAAAAAGAGTTGGTTGGGCTTGGTAATATAAATATATAGCGCCAACACTGAATATATTTTCCCAGGTTGGCCAAGTTTTATTCAAAATTTTATCAACATGCTTCACCAAAAACAATGGATTTATTTAGAATAACTTGTTTTTTTTTCTGCTATACATTCTTTATAAGGCATCAATCCTGTTAAAGAACATATTGAAACTGTATATATTTATGTTCATGCTGCCAGCTTTTTTCAAATTATCTATTTTGTAATTTTTTCAAATCCTATGTCCCCGAAGTACTACCCCAATAACCCATTGATAAATTAAGCTGAATTTATCATTGACAGTAATCACTTCTTTGATTGAATGGTGTCTCAGGGTGGGGAGAGAAAATGGTTGGATATTTATGAGACTTTTAGGGATTGGGTTTAAGGCAGGTCTTTCACACACGGGCTTCAATAAGCTTGGTACCAATCACTATATGATAATTTAGGACTGCTAGACTCAATGTGATAAGGATTTTAAGTTGATATCCATGAGAATTAGTATCTTTTTTTCCTCCTTGGTACTGGGGATTGTCGGGGGCCTAGTCCGGCCGGCTAGACCTCGCCTCTAGATGGCTCCTGGCAGAGTGCCAGAAGCAGCTGCAGGTGGAAAACATTCTGGGGCTGCCCCACACCAGAGCGCATGCACCAGCACGCCGGACTTGTGGCTGGCCCAGGTGAGAGCTGTAGGAGACGCCTCGTGGCTTAGGCCCTGCGCGGCTTTAAGAGCCTCCGCCTCTCGCCCAGTGAGGGCGGCTGCTGGAGAGAGTTGTTACTGGGGAAAGAGTTGTTGGGAAGTTGCTGGGCTGGGTTGCTGGGAGAAGTTCTGGGAGGAAGTGGTTGGGAAGAAGAAGCGGTTGGGAAGAGGTTGGCTGGGTTGCTGGGGAAGTCCTGGGAAGAAAGATTGTGGGTTACTAGTGGAAGACGGGTTGCTAGAGAGAGGGGTTATTGGAAGTCTAGGAAAAGCACTGTTTTTAAAGATGACCTCTGTACTGTTTGTTACTGCTTGTGTAGTGCCCTTGATCCCAAAAAGAGAGAGAGATAATAAAGAGAGGCTCGAACCAGCAACATTCAGGCCGCGTCTTTATTGGGGCCTCATGGCTGAGGGTTCAGCCTGGGGCGCCCAATATGGGATTGAACACAGGAGCATTCTACCTCCAACCTATACCCACAGCCTTTTTATTTTTTGTTTTGAATTAGGGTCTTGCTAGGTAGCTGAGAGTGTTTTTTGCTAAGTTGGTGAGTGTGTCTTGAACCTGTGATCCTCCTGTCTCAGTCTCCAAAGTAATGAGACTACAGTGGTATACAACCCCACCCAGCTAATAACTATCATTTGATGCTATCTATTAAAAGGTACATTAATGTTTGTTTAAATAAGCTAATAAAATTTCCAAAAGATATGTATTTACAGAAGCCTCCTAAAAGAACAGTTAACAACATTTCCTTAGTTGTTCTTACCAGGTTTGTCAGTTAATTTTCATTACTATAACAAATATCTGAGATAACCAACTTTTAAAGAAGAAAGGATTATTTTGACTCACAGTCTTGGAGGTTTCAGTTTCAGATCAGTTGGGCCCATTGCTTTGGACCTCGTAGCAAGGCAGAATATAATGGTGAGAAGTTCATGGTGTAACAAAAACACTCACTTTATGACTGAGATGCTAATGAAAGAGGAAGTGGCAGAGTTGTTCTATTCCCTTCAGTGACACTCCTCAGATAACCTGTAGACTTCTCAATGGGCCCCACCTCTTAAAGTTTTCACTAATTCCTAATATTATCAAACTGGGGACTAAGCCTTTAACATATGGGATTTTGAAGAACTTAAACTATAGCCATAAGAAAGAGAAATGTGTTTTATGTAATAGCAAATTTTGTTAATGTACCTAGAAAAATATTTAGTGGTAGATGACTTAATGTCTCCCTCCTCCAAACTCCACTTCTTACCCAATTCCTTACCAGCATCCCAGCTGTGATCATTCTTCAACCTTATCCAAAGAATAAACTATTAGCATCTGGTAACAGTTATGTCACATCCTCACAGATAATTGTTTTATGATGCTCACAAAACAATTTTAAGAGTTATTTTTATTCAGTAAAGCCTCAGGTTTTCCTGTTTTGTTTAAAGACCATTTGTTAGATCATTTGATGGAGCAGTGATCGCCCAACAGAATTTAAGACTCCAGAAGTAACACAGCTTAATGCTGCAACATAGGCAAATGCCTCAGAAAGGTGAGCATGAATATAGCCAGAGACTTTGCCCTCTAATATAGCACACTCTCCTCTTGAAAGTTATCATTATACCCGAATTACCTGCATTCTGAACATTTAGTCTTCATGATCTTTGGGGCAATAAAAGGGGATAAGGAGCATTTTTAAACTCTTCTGCTATCTTCAAAGACATTGTACATTAGAGCAAATAAGACCCTCTTTTGACTGTTCAACTTTACCTAGCATAGAGGATATTTAGTAACCAATACAATTTTTACTTAGAAAAATACGAATCACTATTGTATTAAAAGCCTTCACTTTTACAGATGAGAAAACTGAGACTCAGACAAATGAAAATGACCCAAAGCAACCCATTCAGATTCTAAACAATCTATATTTAACACATTTACATCAATATGTGAATTAAGGTCTGAGTAC